>JAREIS010000536.1:0-143342 GCA_030060385.1 Muscicapa striata striata | reverse complement strand
TTTAAGCCTGGGTTCTACATTTCCTGGTTCTTGCTCATATTTCTTTCTCTTTTCTTCTCTACACCTCCCTCTCCCTCCCTTCCCCCCTCCCCACCCCTACCCCTCCCCCAAACCCCCCTCCCTCTCCCCCTAGCCCTCCCTCCCTCCCCCGGCCCGTCCCCCCCTCTCCCTATTGCCCTACCATCCCACCCTGCCCTTTCCTCCTCTCTCCTCCTGCCCTTCCTCCCCACCCGGCTCCCCCGCCCCTCCCTGCTCCCCTCCCCCACCCCCAAATCCTCCCCCCTCCTCATCCCTCTCCTCTGGGGACCCGCTCACGGCAGGACCCCCAAATTCGGTCAACACACGGCCCGACACCGCCGGGGTTTCCTTCCCCTACATCACACTGGGGTCAGGGACCCCCTCCTCGGAGGGTCCTGGGGGTGCGGAAGTAGGTTGGGGGACCCCTCCTCCGGAGGGTTCCAGAAGTGGGAGGGGGGTTGAGGTCGGGGTGGAGTGGGGGGTGGGGAGGTTAGGAAGGAGCCCCCTCCGGAGGAGGGGGTCCCTGGGGGCAGGCCCCCTCCCGGAGGGTCCCTGAGAGGGCAGGGCGGAGGGCGTTCCCCCTCCTGGCCCCGCCCCACTCCCCGGGACCCCTCCCTCCGGACGGGGCCCGGCCCGGCCCCCTCCAGGGACCCCTCCTCGGACGGGGCCGGGGAGGAGGGGGCAGGTGAGTTGAGGCCCAGGACTGGAGGGGCCGTTCGTTTGTACGTTTTTTTTTTTTTTTTTTTTAACGTCTGTTCACGGAGCAGGTGACGACCCCCTGTGCTTCCCCCACCCCACCGCCCCCTCCACTCCCCCGGGCCCCGTCCGGGTGGTCAGGAGGGGGCCGGGCCAGGCCCAAATCCGGAGGGAGGGGTCGGGGAGGGGCGGGACCTGGAGGGCCACGCCCGCCCCCCTCCCCGGACCCCCTCGGAGGAGCCCCAGCCCCAGGGACCCCCTCCTCGGAGGGCCCTCTAACTCCCCACCCCCGGGCCCCCTCCTAAGGAGGGCCCTTCTTCCCCACCCCACCCCCGACCCCCAACCCCCTCCCCACCCTGGGACCTCCCGGGAGGTCCCCAACCTACCCGCACCCCCTCCCCCCCGGACCCCCTCCGGAGGAGGGGGCCCTCCCTGACCCCCAGTGTGATGTAGGGGAAGCCGGAACCCCGGCGGTGTCGGGCCGTGTTGGACTGAATTTGGGAAGGTCCAGGTGGGGGGAAGAGGGACGGTGGACAGAGGGAGGGTGAACAGAGGAGGGGAGAGGGAACAGAAGGGAGCAGCGGGACAAGGACAGGAGAGGAAGGGGGGGCGGGGCGGGTTTGGGGGAGAGGAGGGAAGGGTTTCGGGGCGAGAGGGAAGGGGGGAAGGGGGAGAGAAAGAAGGAGAATACGGAGAGAAGGAAGGAGAGGTAGAAGGGGGGACAGGAGGGGAGGCCGAAGCCCCCGCGCCTCACCTGCGGAGCCCGCACGGGAGCTGCCGCCCGCACCGAGCTCTCGCGGCCCCGCCCGTCACACCTGGGCCGAACCCTGGGACCGGCGCCGGGACCGGGGCTCCGGGTGCGGGTCCTGCCGTGCGCGCTGGGGGTCCCGGGGCCGGAGGGGCGGGGCGGGATTGGCGCCGGGATGGGGACCGGGCTCGGCGCGGGCGGAGGAGCCGCTCCGGGCCGGGCGCTGGGGCCGAGCCCGGCGCTGCCGCTCCCGCTCCGGGACCCCCCGGACCCCGCCGGTCCCCGCACAGCCGGGGGAATTTGTTATCCAGCGTAGGCAGATAATTCTCAAAAATAAAGGATATCGTGTCGGGGTAGTGGGGAGGGCAGTGTCCTGCTTTAAATTAAAAATGCATTTGGAAAAATAAATTTGTGGAACAACTCATTTCCAATCCTGGATCCGCTTCTGTGTGACCAGCTGTGATTCCAGCTGCTCCCGTGGGATGTTCAGCCTGTGGGTCTCTAATGAAGTGGCAGGTGCTAAGCACGATAGAAAATAATGGGAAAACTCTCTGGATCAGGGAGTGTCCCAAAGAGCTGGCAGTGCCCAGCATTCCTGGCTGGAATGTGGGAACCCAGCAGAGCCCTTCCATAGCGTTCCTGTGGAGCTGGCAGTGCCCAGCATTCCTGGCTGGAATTTGGAGGTGACAGCACAGCCCCTCCGTGCTGTTCCTGTGTCTCTGGCACTGCTCACCTTCCCTGCCCAGGGTTTGGGGTTCCAGCACATCCCACAGCTCCCTCGAGTCCCCTTTAACCAGGATCCCTTTTTGGGGCAGGGCACCCAAACCCAGCAGCGTTGGCTGTAACCAATTTTGGGACATCTCCCCTCTCCCCTCCTCACTGAATTCCCGCTGCCAAAACCCAGCCTGAGGCTCGGCTCCCCATCCCCTCAGTCTCTCCAGGGAACTGCACTTGGATTTCCCAATGCAGCAGGGCAGCAATGCTGCTCTCCCCACTGTGCATCTTGATTGCAGCAACTGCTTAAGAAAGAATTCAAAGAAATTCGGAGAATGAAGAGACAATAAGGAAGAGCTGCCAGCTCCACCAAGGGCTGCTCAAACCCCTTCTCATGATTTATTTAATTAACCAATGCAAATGAACCAATCCAAACAACATTGATACAGTTTTATTATTTTTAATGGAGTTCTAGAGAAATATTGCAGATTATAAAAGAACATTTTCCAGCTGAGCTGTGAGTCCATCTACTCCTGTCTTCCACTCACTGACCTTTCAGCCATGGCCAGGAGCCGCTCTGGGTGGAAGGTCCCCTCTGTGCCCACAGATGTGGCTTTTCCCTCACTGTTCCCATGGTCTATGGGGAGCTAAAGGGGAAGGAAATGAATGAACAGGGAATAAAATATCCATAAATACAGCAGATATTGCCACATACCCTCACTGAGCTCATACAACAAATAATATCCCAAGTTATTGTGATCAAATTCCTGTTTAGCTGGGAAAAGCAAGCGGGAAGACTCTTGGTCCCCATCTCTGACTCCTTCCCTTTGCAGGAGCTGTCACCCTGGAGTGCCAGGACAAGGGGGAATGGCTTCCCAGTGACACAGGGCAGGGATACATCAGATACTGGGAAGAAATTCCTCCCTGCGAGGGCGCTGAGGCCCTGGCACAGGGTGCCCAGAGGAGCTGTGGCTGTCCCTGGATCCCTGGCAGTGTCCAAGGCCAGGTTGGATAAGCAAGCTGGGACAATGGAAGGTGTGCCTGCCCGAGGCAGGGGGTGGAGCAGGATGAGCTTTTAAGGTCCCTTCCCACCCAAACCATTCTGGCATTCCATGGCTCCAGCTTTGGTGGGGCCCTGCCCGACCCAGCAGCACCTCCCGGGTTCCCTGCCCAGGTCCCCTCACGGTGCCAATTCCAGCCCTTTGTTCCATGTCCCTCCCAGCCCTGGACCTGTCAGGCTCCTTGGCCAGAGCTGCCTCCCCAGCTCTGCCCGGGCAGATCCCGCTGTGCCAGCCCTTTCCCAGCCCCTGCCCTGAGCTGACAGCTTTGCTTTGCACCAGGGGCCACCCCAGCGACTGTTCCTGCTGGAATATCCCCCAGCTGGGACTGGGGCTGCTGGGAGCCGGGAGGTGCCTCGGGGTTGGGTTTTTGGAAGGATGATGGGATTTAGCACCTGCTGCGAGCCCTTGAGGGACTGCACACGTTTGTACAAAAATGCTGACTTGTGCCAGACACGGACCCGGGCACAGCCATGGATCCGGGCACAGCAGCTCGGGAGGAGCCGCTCTGGGGCACCTCTGGCAGAGGTCACTGAACCCCCAGCACACAGAGGGAGTTTTTCTTTCCCTGAACACCCATTTTCAGCAGTTCTGACCTCTAAACCCATTTCTGCAGGGCAGGCAGAAGGAACCTTCCCCAAGGGGATGCTCTCACTAGCGTGTTCTTCCCTGCTCCTTCTCCGGGCACAGGGAATGCTGACCCTCCTAACAAGGCCGAGTTCATCGAGTGCTTCCAGAAAACCAAAGGGGCTTTGAACCTCTTGATGAGACATGGAGGAGTTTCCATCCCATGCAGGGACAGGGCTTTTTCCTGCATATCCCTGCAGCGAATGTTCAGAGGGACACTGGAAGAGAAAACACTGCCAAGGGACAAAGGTGTGAATTTCAGGTTCTTCAAAACCCAGGACAAACAGTGTGTTGTTACCACACAAACTGCCCTGGGATTTCACGGGCTGGGGGCTGCACCTTACCTGGTCCATCAGCATGTGCAGTCACAGAAGCCTGGGGATGGCTGTGAGCCACCTGAGCTGTGGCTCCAGCTTGGCTGATTAGATGAACATAGTCAGAGTTACATGGTTAAATATTTTTCACTGTTGTTAGCCAGAATCCAAAGCCTTGGCCAATTCCCACCATGGCTGAGGGCCAGAGGCCCAATTTAAAGCCCACAAGGGAAAGAGTGTGGTGCAGCCTGGACAACATAAGCCAGCTCCCAAAATAACACACCAAACCTATGTGACATCTATGAGGTACCAGAGCCCTTTGAGGGACACAAATCAAATCAACAACTGCCTCAGTGTGTAACTCTCATAGTTCAAATTCTATACAGTCACAATATTTTGCTTTTCCCCTTCCCTTTCTATTATTGAGAAAGCGTGCAAATGAAAAAAAAAGCCCAGTTTTCAAGTGAGCCAGCTTTTCTAAAGAACTGCATAGGTGAAGTCACACTAGTTATAATATACCAGTTTAATGCAAAATTAAAGTTTTCTGCAGGTCTTTTATAAACCAGTATAAATCCTGCTGCAGTGTTCATTATTCTGTTAGTTTAAACAGGCAAAAAATAAAAAAAATAAACAATCCTCCACAGCTATGCAGGTCCTCTCTGCAACACACCAGAACTGTCTCTCTCCCACCAAACCCAGCCATACACACAGAATACAGTGATAGCAGCTCTTTAAAAGCAATTCTATCTCAATGAACTGTTTCAGGACTGAAAGGTCACCCTTCTCCAAACCCAGCTACGTTTGTGACTCAGCAAAATGTCACAGTTCTCTGTGTTTGTTTTTATTTCAGTTCCCTTTTCAGACTCCCTGCGTCTGCCATGGAACGCTGCAAACACTCGTGGCACTGATGCCTCAGCCTCTTTTTTAATGGCTCTTTAAGTAACAGTCTCTGATTCTCAGCTCTCACAGCTGCCCCCATCTTACAACTCGACTAGTAAATAGTGAAAGATGAATGTGTTTTCAAAATTATTTTTATTCCATTAAATTATTTAATTTATATTAAAATTAGAGGCAGATGAGTTTTGCACTGACAAGACTATTCACACAGCTATAACCAAAGTGAGTTTACCAGTTTAATATGGATCCGTCCTCCTTCACTGGTTAACAGTAAAGCAAGTAATTATACTTCTACAACCCAAAAGCCTCACTTAGTCCAGTAAAAGCTGAGAGAAATAGAATAAATCAAGCCCATAAATGCCATCATCTGCTAAGCTACTGAAACGAAATTCCAAGTGAAATAATCTTGCCTCCTCCAGATTTGCTCTCTCCTGTGAATGGTCAGGGGCTGCCTCTGTTGCTATGGAAAGGTCCCACCCACATCAGGCCTGGTTTTTGTCCCCATTGCTCGACTTTCCCCAAGTGTTCTTCAACATCTGCCCCCCGGTTCTTGCCACACCTTGGCCTGACACAGCCACTCAGTGAGAAAAGCTCTGCAGTTGGCTCCAGCCCTGCCTTTTGTTCACAGCCCCAAGGCCCTGTGGAGCCTGGCACTAATTAGGGGGCAGGTAATTAATGTCTCTCTCCCAGAGCCCATTTCTAGCTCTGGGAAGGGCTTTTCCTCTTTTTCCTTCAATTTCCTCTTCATTGAAACCAGCTCACTTCTTCAAATCAGTCATTCTAAGGCCTGGTACTGTCCTTCACACTCATTGCATTTCTTCTGAGCAGCACCAGCACATTTCCATTATTACAGACTCACCCTCCTAGGACAGAAATAAATCTGCCACACAGCAAACAAAGGCTCTGAGTCAAATCCACCAGGACCTCCCCAGAGCTCTGGCTGATAAAGCTCTCAGCAGCTCCAGCCAAGACTTAATGTCTGGTGAACAAAATGTTCTGGAAAAGCGTCGTGCCTTCTATAAACACTTTTTTCTGGCAGGTCCATCTTGTTGTTTTAAAACCTGGAGAGACTGACTCAGCCTGGCTTCTGCAGGAGCTCAGGGAAAACGATGGGAAGCTGGAGGGAATGGAGCACGGGGAGGAAAGCGAGAGGGGCAGAGCTGAGCCCCGCTCAGCCCCTGGTGCTGCACGGAGCCGCTGCTCCTGCCCAGCTGCTCACACAAAGTTTATGTACGCATTACCCACGTCCTTCAGCCCGCTTTTGGTGCCCAGGCAATTTTCCAGCATGTCTTTTGTGGGCAGGGAGCTGTCGGTGCTGGTGACAAATTGCCGCAGCGCGTTCCTGCCCGACAGGCGGCATTTCTGCTCCTCCGTGGCAACGCTGTCCAGCAGGACTCCTCGGATATCCTTGGGCTTCCCTGGCACGCCGAACATGACGAACAGGCCCAGGCAGTCCCGTCCCACCAGGCGGCAGAACTCGGCCAGCTTCTCAAACCTGCTCATGTTCTGGAAGCACTCGTCGGCCAGCGCGGCCTCCCGGCAGCAATCCTCGGCAGGGCGCTCGCCCTGGCAGAGCTCGGCCGGCTGCAGAGCCTGCACGGCGATCTGGAGCTTCACCTGCTTGTCAGAGCCACACACAGTCCAGATCCAGTCCACTCCAAACAGGGCCGACTGCTGCTTGGTCATTTTGCTGGTCACGATCCGCTCCTCCGCGCCCTTCCCCACGCAGAAGCTGATGAAGTTGACCAGGAAGATCTCGCTCAGCGTGTTGGTGGCTGGCTGGAATTTGCTCTGAGGATCCACAAAACCAAGATAGTCCTTCAGCCTTTGAGATGCGTGGAGCACACCCTGGCTGAAGACTTCACAGATAGCCAGAGTTTCAGCCTTGCTCTCCTGGTTGTCCTCCTGGGAGACCTTCTGGCCCATCTCCTCTGCTGGAGGAGGTACTTTCCACATGCAGATCTCCTCAGGGCAAACCTTTATTTTCCAGCAAAGGCTCTGCGGGTGCTGGGCTCAGCCAGAGCTGTTCACGGATACCTGCAGCCTTCCCGGTGAAGGTGATGGCAGAGCTGAGCTCTGTGAGCCCGGCTTTCTCCTGGGTGTGTTTCTCCACAGCTGACTGAGCAGGGACCAGCCCAACAGGCCCTGTAGCTTTCACACTTACTGAATTCATCTCTGCTTGTTTTCCTTATTGTTAATTCCGGCACCATTGCTTTGGCTGATGTTATCTCATTCCACTCTGATCTTATCTCCTTGGATCTCCTTTCTAGGACTATTGCACAGAAACCATTTTTCTAACACAGGGTGTTGCCTGGAGATGGAACCACCTTTTTCTTTTAATCTCTCAGAAGGGAGATTAGCACTTGTGACCAGAGAGTCTCTTTCACAGCAGGAAGGGACAGAGCACCCTGGAAGGGCTCCCTGTGGAGCACACACTGAGCAGTGATGATGCCACTTCTCACCACACCAAACAACCCAAGATGGTTCAAATGTGGATCCTAGAAATAACTACAAAGTCTTGATACAGTTGATTTCTTAGCTGTTAGTCGAGCCCTGCTGCAAGCACTACTGACAAATGAATTACTGAGTCAACAGAAAAAATGTGTGATTTTTTTTCCCCTTTTTCCCTCCTTTGTTTTTTGAAGAAAACAGAACAAGCTTCCTTGGAAAATCAAAAGAAAAAAAAAATACGTGGACATGTGAAAAAGGGAACCAGCTTTCAGAAGCACTTGGCATTTTCCACAGACTTTATTGGATTTCACATGGCAATACACAGCAGTTACAGTTTGCCCTCTCCAAACCAGTTAAACATCCTGACAGTATCGACAGTGCACACACACACACACACACACACACACACACACACAAAAAAACCTCCTGACTTCATCACCTCTCCTGTCCCCACCCCATAAGAGAACCAGGGTTCAGATGGCAGCTCTGAGGGGATGACTGACCTGGCTGCCAGGAAAGGGTTGTTTGGAGCAGAATGCTGCTTTCACTGCATTTAAATAAATGATCACTGCCCTCACTGATGACACTCCAGAGAAACTGGAGAGTGCTCCTGGCTATTTCAGCTCCCTTTTCCCCCACTGTGAATAACCAGTCCTGTCCAGTAGCCAGTGACTAGTGAGAGCCATCCAGAGGAACACTTTTGTTTGGAAGCCTGCACTACATTTCCCAGTGCTTCCACAGGGCTTTACGTTCAACTTCCATGTAAATAATAACAATATTGGAGAGTATTCACAGAAAGGGAGGGCTGAATCCATGTCCCAAGCATCTTCACCCTAAACCTGCCCACATTAAATCTTGTATCTTGGTACATCAATAATCACCTACACTACACATCCTTCAAAGGTCCAGGTTATCAGTTTACATCATTCCAATGCTGGAATATCCCTCTGATCTGAGGGGAGTTCCCTGAAAACCCTGGGAAGAACCTTTCTTCCTTTCCTAGCTTTATTAACAGTGCTTTAGAAACACCCCCAAAGTCAGCACAAACCCCAAATCCCCTGCACGACACCAGGAATGGTCTCACTTCCAGCAAGGAGAGCGACAAAATGAGTGACAAAATGCTTGGCAAAGCAACACCACCGCAAGGAACAATTCCAGCTGGACTTCTGTTTGTCTTTACAGAGCAAAGCAGCTTCATGCCATTGTGCTAAAATACATGCAACGTTCAACACCATACAAATGACCACTGGAATGAAAAGTTACTTTTGCTTGTTTGTTTGTTTGCTTTTGGCTAGGACACCTCACAATACTGGAAGTCTGACACAAGATTCCCACTGGTTAGTTAGGAATTTTAAAACCTGATGATCCTCAAGAGCAGAGGAGCTGTGCTTTAAGAAGGTAAAATGATGAGCAACACATTTGATAGCTGAATTTTGGAGGAAAAGTCCCACCTTAGGCTTAATAATATGAAATAATATATTTCCTATACATTTCTCTATATAACTTTATTTTTATTTTTTTTTTTGCAACTACACCATCTTCACAATAGTCACAGCACAGAAATATCCCTTCCATATGCAGGGAGTACTCTCAACTTTAAGGAAATTTTTAAAGTCATGGAAGTGTTAATAACCTTATTGAATGCACTAACTACTGCTGCTGGGGACAAAAAAGAAGACACTTTAAAATGTGCAGTTTCTGGATGAGTCACTGCTAGAAGAAATATGCTTTAGAATTTAGAGTTTCATATCTAATGGAAAATCATTAAACTGAGCACTCAGTAAAAAGCAACAAAAGCAAACAGTTCCAAAGGTCAGCCTGCCTTTCCCAGTAACCAGCTGGTTTGCAAACTGGCATAATTTTTTTACAACCTTCTCCCCTTCCCTCACACACCTTCAACTTTCCATCACCCTATCTCACAAAATTTAAATTTTTGCTTTAATATGTACTTCATATACTTATTTTTTCTTTTTTTTCTTTTTTTTATAAAACAGTATAAAAATAGGAGCAACAGTCAAGAGCTACTGGGGAGCTTACACAGGGCACAGATGACTAAAATCCTACATTGGATAGGGCTGCACTGGTGTTTGTGCCAAAGGAAAGCACCTAGAAAAGAGCAGTAACTTCTATTTTTCAGCAGAGAGTGCAGAGAGAGCTGATGCGAGGTATCTACAGATGCAACACTTTTACCTAACACCTTGTTCTTTTCAAACAGTATAAAGGATTATCTGAGGCCATGAATAAGCAAAAGAAGCACTATCATACCACATCAATATCAATGCAACACTCTGAAACATATCACCAGTTTGTACATTAAATAGAATTAAAACAATTACCATTCACCAGTGTCTGGGTGGTTTTTATGGCAACTTAAGTAGGCACCTTGTTTTTTCTCCTTTTCTCTTTAAAATTCTCCACCCCTCAGTGTTACTTCTAACAAACAGAAGCAAGAGCAATGCAAAGTCCATGATTTGCTGCCTGTTCCATGAACAGGGATGTCCTTGCACGCAGGAGAACAAGCCTTTGTCAGTGCCTGGTGGTGACTGTCACACGTTGGAGTCCTCATCTGTTATACTGGTGCTAGGAGAGCGAGTGGCAAAGTCTTTGAACATTTCATCTTCCTTCAGCATGTGCTGGAAAGGAAAGGAGGGAAGAGTCAAGGTTTCTCACAACTGGAGCCAGTCACCTGTCCTGTGCTGGGCAGCAAACACTGCCTCTGCTTTGTTCTGCTGAGGGAGGTTTTCACCCACCCTGCTGCAAAACCAGCTCGCTGCTGTCTGCTGGCCCAGAGGCTTGGGGCTTCCCCCCAGAAAATGCAGCCTGACTCCCAGCTGCAAACCCACTGACCATGGGCAATGGGGCTGTGTGCCCTGCCCTCCCTGCTGTGTGGGGAGCCAGCACAGGCCACCAAACCTCCCCATCAGGATGGACAGGTCCCTTCCTGAACCACTTTGTTTCCTTGTGCCCTCTGTCCCTGCAGAAGACCCAAAGCACCTCACTGACACTGTTTACCATGACTGCCAAGGGGTTCACACCCATCCCACAGAACCAGAGACCTTTCTGCACAGACCCCACACACAGACTTACTGTCAAGTTGTTGATGCCTTCAGAAAATGCTCCTATTTGCCTCACTGTCCCTTCTGAATCTTCCATCTATAATAAACAGAGAATCAATCATGAATTAATAATAACTTACTTGTATCATAGAGTGGAATCATAGAATGGATTGGGTCAGAAGAGAACTTAAATATCATCTCAGTCAAATCCTCTACCTCTAACACCTTCCACTGTCCCAGGTTGCTCAGAGCCCCATCCAGCCTGGCCTTGGACACTGCCAGGGATGGGGCAGCCACAGCTTCTCTGGGCACCCTGTGCCAGGGCCTCACCACCCTCATAGGGAAGAACATTTTTCTAATATCCTAAACCTCCTAAGATCTAAACCCACTCTCTGTCAGTGTGAAGCCATCCCCCTTGTCCTGCTATGACAGTGACAATTGAGTACAGCACACAATTCACTGATTACACCTGAGATGTTCAGACCAAGGGAGAAGCATGGCCTGTCAGGACAGAGAGTTACTCCAGTGCAAACCCTAAAGGTTCTGCATTCACAACTTCAACCTCCTTGGGAGCAGAACTTTTGTCACTAATGCTGTGTGACAGCAAGAAGTCAGGGCCTTCAGGGGCCAAAGCAAAAGGAAGACTTCCCTGGGAAATGGATCCCACCAAATGTGACAGCTCAGAGAGTCAGACTTGTTAGAACTGGCTTACCTGCTCCAGCCTGTCCAAATCATCATCATCATATACTCGGATATCCAGGCCAGGCTTAAAGCCCTTCTTGGATCCACTGCCAGATGCCCGTCCCAGCTCCATAGGACACACATACTCCTCCACATCATCCTGCTTCTTCTTCCTCAGGCTCCCAAAATTGCTGAAGGTAAGTTTCTTTGGCTTAAAAGTGAAGAGAAATTTGCCAAGGAGTTAGAGAATCAGCAAAGAATTAACAGGCCTACTCATGCCCTCTTGTATTTCTAAGATGAAAGCTAAAAACTCCAGTGCTCCCCTACACAGATCTTCATGACAGTGGCATCTCAAAGGACAATGTGTCCTCTCATTCTACCACTGTTAAGACACCACCATTTAACAGATCCCAAATGAGGTCAAAATTCCACATTAAACCGTAAGTCTGTAAACAGTAAGGGACAGTCTCCCTCCCAAACATCTCTCAGTACACACAGAAGGACAACACGAGTGCTATCTCTTGTCTGTGCATGTCAGACAGGCTAAGAAGTTTCCAACTCATGGCAGACATAAGTGCCAATCCCAGATCTGCCAGGTTCTGCTCTCATGCTTCTTTCTTTAGAAACCAACCCCTTTTCTCAGCCCTTACTGAAGTGCCCTCCCAGCACAGATAACACTGGAGATCCAAATGCTCCCTGGAACCTCCCACCCCTCCCAGAACAAGTGGCCTACCTTGACTTTGGCAGTTGCTGTCAGGAGGACGTAGTCTGGGGACTCCATGGCTTCACGTTTCTGCTGCTGGGCCTCCTGCCCCACCAGGAGGTTGAAATGAGTGGCCAAGTGCCTCCTCAGCAGCGTCTTGTTGGGTGGGATGTTCAGCAGCTGGGCCATGGTTTCTACATTGAAACGGGCTCCAAAACCTGGGAATCCAATCACAGAGAATCCAGCTGAAGCCAGCACTGTCTGATGAGATCTCAAGGACATTCAGGCCCTTCTTGGTCTCTCCCTAAGGCTGTTTTGGGATTTTTGTTTGTATTTTAGAGGAAATACACAACAAAGAAGAAGGAAAGAGAGTTAACTAGTTAGAAGATTCCTAAAACGCTACCTCCAGGCTTTCCTTCTGGAATTATAAATAGGCACAAATTGGCAGGTAAGAAGAAATGAACAGATAAATCCATCTTTAACTGAAGTACTGTGTGAAGCTGCCACAAAATGTTTATCCAGCATCATCTTCCAATTCTGGAAAATGCAGCCAGAGGAAAAATGGAAAATAAACAGGCACAAAATGTCTGGAGCAGGGATGTAACTCCTAATCACCACAACAAACCTCTGCAGGTGTAAGTCTCTTGTCTGGAGTATGTGATGCTGGAGCAATTAAAAACAATCCTGGTTTGACAGGGTAATCCCAGATTTTACAAAAGTAACAAGCTTCCCCCACGAAAGAAAACCACATCCAGATTAGGAAGGCAGAAAGTGGCTGTTCAACAGCATGACACCACTGTAGGACAGACGGTGGGAAATGCCATACCAAAACAGAATTGTGAAGGGAATACAGAATATTAAACCAACACTACTTCCCCTCGAGACATTCATATCCTTTAAACCACAAGCTAAGAAACTTCTTATTAAGCAGAATAAGCAGAAAAGGCATGTGCAGCAAAGCTAATGTCAGAACATTGACCTAGTGATTGCCAGCCCCCTTGTTGGTAATGGAATGGAAGCAGCCCCCGAGCTCACCATGAGCCCCCCGTGCACGCCGCTGCCCCGCAGGTTGGGCGCGTACTCGGCCAGGTCCACGGAGCGCAGCCACTCCATCACGCGGTGGTTGGTCCACTGGGCCACCTCCGAAGGGCTCACGTTGTTCTGCCAACAGGAGGGACAGGCAGGTAAGGACACATCCCAAACCAGCTGAATCCCAGCCCCAGTCTCTACTGGAACTCCCTTGCAGCAAGAGCAGCATGGGGATGGGTCCAGGCAGGGGGTTATTTGGCACTTCTACCAGTAGAGCTGAAAATCCAGCTGCTTCCATGAGCTGCTGTGCTGTTCTTGCAGATACACATTGTGAATCTAAATCCAAGAGTCTGGGTTGTTTTGTCATCCACTGCCTTATCCAGCATTTGCTGTTTCCAAAACACAATTATGGCAGTCTCTTTCCTGCATGGAAATGGGGCCAAGCTCCTTTTACACAGAAAATTTCGACACAGTTTTTCAGAGAGTTGCACAAGACTTGTGGCAACAGTGCTCTAACTTCAAGATGATTTGTGTTCCAGACAGCACATCAGAGACTGGGCCAAAACAGCCAGCTGTTGGCTTGGAGGAGAAGTGGGAGACTTGGAAAGGGGGACATGAGTTTGGGGCCATGGCAGGTAGAGGAAACAAAGTGATGTCAGAGCTTGAGGTTAAAAGAACAACATGAGAAACAGGAAGCTAAAAATGAAGCAGAATAAGGAGACAGGAGGAGTGAGTAGAGCAGGAATAATCAAACACCAGGGATAAATCCCTAGAGGATTCCTCTTCACAGCTTCCTTGTAAAGCAGTACCTCATCAGAAGGCCTCCTGCGCAGGCAGTTGGGCTCAAAGTTGTTTATTCTCAAAACCTGAATGGCTCTTTTGATGCTGAGGTGGTGAAGCACACTGATGACCTTCAAGGACAGCAGGTCATCCTGTCAAAGAGGAAGAGGGAGTTAATAAACACAGACATGCTTATTCATGGGACCAGCATCGTCCTGGAGGGGACTGCTTTAGCCCCTGGCTTAAAATGGCACATCTCACACATCTGGGGCAAGATTTTAATATATCAGACAGGTGATTCATATCAAACCATCTTTCCCAAAATAAAACCTTCCTGTGTTGCACTGTACTAACTCTTGGGGGATGTTTTTCACACAGGGTACAAAGCTTAGTACAAGAAACATGGGGTAACAAGGAGGGAAAAAGGGTGAGATGACACATCCTCAGTGCTACAGGATAACAGCCAGGACAGCAGCAACCTGGCATTTAATCCTGCCAGAAATTTTAATACCTCAAATGTCCAGCTAGAAGTTTAATTGAAAACAACAAATTGCCCTGAAAATTTGGACATTCTGTATGGTTAGAGAAAAAAAAAAAAAAAAAAAAAAAAAAAAAGAGAGAGAAAAGAAGAAAAGTGTCTCAAAATCCAAGTGCAATCTGGCTAACTTAAATAAATTTATATATCCTTGTTCCAGGGTTAGCCTGGCCTAATCTTTCAGTTTCACTTATATGTTATGAGCACTGGAATCTATTTTGTCAGATATTTAAGACAAGATTTTTTGCTTACCCAAACATCCCACTGTATTCAGCTAACTTTGTTAGTTGAACAAATCTGACAATAGGTTACTATGTCATGGTTTGCTATTTCATTTATTATAAAATAATAAATGTTCGCTATTATTTATGTTATATTGGAGTAGTTCCAAAAGATCATAACAAGTACTAGTTTAATATTTGGCATATTTTTTTGGTTAGTTATGGCAAATCTGTTGTCATAATTTGACAGTTAAACTTGCTCTAAAAATATTCCCAGTGATCTACAATTAAAGGGCAGTGACAATGGTAGTAAAGTCTCCCAGCACAGCATCAAACTCAATGGAGGCTGCTGGCATCACACCTCCCAGGGTTAAGAAGGAGAAGAAACAATCTTATAAATAAAATTGCAAACCATGACATAAAACCTATGCAAAACACATGCAAGTGTGGCATGAAAAGGTAACTCATGGCTCATGAGAGAGCAGGGCTGTGATTGATTTCTTCTTTGCTGTACAGAAAGAATTAATATTAGCAATGTTCAATTTGCATTTGTGTCCCCAGAGAAGGAAGGTCTTATCTCATAAGGAAACCTGACTGGCAGTGAAGTGGGGAGGTGATGCTTGTGCTAAGCACTTTGAAATGCAAAAGCTGTTAAGTGTAGTCTGCTTTCAAACAAGCTGCCTCTTAGAACTGCAATTTTCTTCAAAGGAAATTGCTTGGGTTTTCTCCACCTAAGCATCTACCTAAACAAGCAAGCTGATAGAATGCTTGCTCACTGAAGAAAAGGATCCCACCTGCTTCTATTAATTAACAGAACAGCAAAAGCATGAATGGTAACCACAGCATTTGCACACCTTTGTGTACAAGCCTTGCCTGAGCACTGGTGTCACACACAACTATTAAGTTAGGATTTCCCATTTCTCCTGCATGAGTCCAAAGTCCTGCTTACTGTGTTTGCTCTTCCACCTGGATCAAGTAGCTCTAAAGATGGAAAGAACTTAGGAAATGCTTGCAGGTGAGCAGTAGTATCTGGTTTCTATAGGTTACAGCTGTTGGCATTAACACAGGACACTCACTAGATTTTAAAGGGGTGCTTTGAACACTGAGAAGCCAAGATCATGGAAAGGATGTCAGGAGAGGAAGAAACCATTTACTCACCACAGTCATGTAGTGGAGCATGCGGCCATCCACCTTCCCCTCATCAAACTGGGTCTTATACTGGGGCAGGCCAATGTCATCCAGCCACCCTAGGGCAGGACAGACACTCCTGTTAGAGTGGCAGCCACGTTCCCAGCACCACTTACTGCTCCCATCCTCAATTAGCTACGATTAGGGACCCCTATCCAAAGCCACAGCTTCAGCATGCAGTCAAATCTTACTGGTAACCCAGTGGTAATCCAGTTTTCCATGGTTGTTTTCCTCTTCAGATCCCAGTGCCTGCAGAGCGAGCTGGAGCTTCTTCCGATGCAAAGGGTGCTTTATCCCAAGCTCCTGTGAAAGGAAGAAAAGCAGTAAATCTAGGGACAATGCTATTTCATTCCTCCCTCTGCTGAATGACAGAGGGTTTCTGAGAAGCCAGTTTCACAGCATTGCAGGTGACCTGGCAGGCACATTTTCTATTTTCTGAATTTCAGCACCATTTTAGCACACATTTAGCACCAGGGAAAGGCCCACTTACTGGGGTGGGTTAATTTCACAGTGTGGCAGATTAATTTCAAGGAGTGATGGATTCCAAATTGCATTAAAATGTTGGCAACAATATTCTCATACCAGGTTAAAAAAAAATCACACAACATAATAGAACGTTAGCATTCAAAAAAATACTTGCTGGGGTTAATTCCTCCCCTGCCACTTAGGCAGGTAAAGCTAAAGTAATTATTTAGGAAAGAGCATGGGAATGTCCCAGGAATTACTGAGATTCATGAATGCTTCCAAACTCATAACATTATTCCCCAATTTAGCTGCAAGTGCAGCCATTCCAGGATCTCTTTAAGCCCATTTTCACTTTCAGGAGTGCCTGCTGGTGAATGTTACCTCTGATAACACAATTACAAGCCATTATGTTCATAATACACTTCTCTTAGTCCAGTTGTAGTGTAACTAACCAGCTGAGAAAACAGGCTTACTATTTGATGAGGAGAGTGATTTTTTAAAAGCTGAAAATTCAAACTTCAACAAATACTATGGATTAAATTGAAACAATTTCTTGTTTCTCATTTTTAAAAATAGACAAGCAGTTCTGCAACAATTAAAGACAGAGACTGATCAACCAAGCTGTGTGTAACAAATCCTCATTCCTCTTTGTATAAAATAAACAGAAAATACAATCAGACCAAAACAGCACCTTTTTACATCCTTCTCACACAGGCATAAAATAACTGTAGCACATATGAGTGCTAATGAAGCAGGGCTACAAACCCATATGATAATGAGGCAGTCTCACACTGATATTTTTAGAAGGTGCTACAGTCAATTGATGTGTCCATGCTTAATGCAGTTAAATCACGGATTTGCAATTATTGGCTTCATTACAGAGCATTAAATTTCTACAAAACTTCAACTAAAAAGAAATGGGTTTGGCATCACTGCAGGTGACAGTATTTTGAAAACTCATCTAGTTTACATTTTTTTAGCAGGTGCACTTTACAGACCTGATTCACATGCACAGAAATGGTGATTTTTTTTTTTTTTTTGTACCTTTATTTGAAAAGGGTGTTTCTTGTATTCCTCACCTTTTCCAGATCCTGCTGAGAAGCCTGCAGAAGTGTTTGCCCAGACAATATCCAGTGCCTGCCATTATTGATGTAAGAGCCAAGGCCTTGGTCCTGGAGCCAGTTGCAAACCTGCTCCTTGGTCCACTTTGCGAATGGCATGTCCAGCTCACTGCAGGAGATTTTACCCAAAAAAGACTGATAAATCCTGTGCTTCCAATGTCCTGTCCTCATAAATAATGAGAAGGCCAAAAACTAAGCCTAATTCACATCCTGTGGGAGCTGGGACAATCTCTGAGGGAACCATCAGCACGATGAAGTGCTGGGTGCTGCTGATCTGCTGCCACTGTCACAACAAACACAGCCTCCTACAATCCCACTGGACAGAGTCACCTCTGTTGCCCAGCATGGCTACAGCTCCAGAGTGAGCCCAGAATGTTTCCTTTCTCCTTTAATCCCTGGAAGTGCAGCAGAAAGGAGCATCTGTCACTGCCACATGAGGGCTGCTGCTGCCTCAGGACCCCATCCTGGGAAGGCGAGAGCTCAGCAGCAGGACCCCACACCCAGCCCACCTCAGCCCTGCAGAGACCCTCTCTCAGGGGAGGAAGCAGCCTGCATCGGCCTGGTTTTGCCCAGACAGGAGAGGGCATGTTTCATTTTGGCACTGCCCTCCTCCTTTGGGCCCCATGCTCTGCTAGAACCACTGAGATCCAAGCCCTGACACTGGCCCCTCTCGTGTCTTACTTGTGGGACTGCCCCAGGTCCCGAGACCAGCCCAGCCGGGGCCCTGCCGTGGCTCTTGTCCCTCCTCTCTTGAACTCTGTCTCAGACATGTCATCAGGGTTGAAGGTGGTGGACTGACTTCTTTTAAGCCTAAAGGAAGAAAGCACATTCACATTTGGCTAAGGAAAAGGCAGGTTGCTGCTGCCACTGCAGCCAGCACAGGCAGATCTCCCCCAGGGCTTGTAGCCTTGCCCCCAGCCCACTGTTATCTCTCCCAAATACCACACAGGCTCCTGCTGCTGGGATATTGAACCATGGAGCCACATGCTGGCAGGGGAAAAAGAAAAGGTGTATTCCCAGCAAACCCCTGCCCAAGCCCCAGCTCTGGAGAATCTCTCATTTTCACTTACCTTCCAAACAACTTCTTGATTCCCCTGGCCTTTTTCCTGGAATCTGGAGAAGGTGGTGTCATCTGCAGACTATCTGCTTCTTTTGGGCGAGGGGGCAAGCCAGCCAGATCCAAGTGGTCTGCAGATCCCTTCTCTGTTTCAGCTGTTAGAAAACAAAAGCTCTGTCAAGACCCTCTTGTGCAGGACTGTACAGACATGCTCCTGGCCTTGGGAATGACTCCTGCTAAATTACTGACAGCCACCATGTCAAGAAAATGGGGCAAGGAGAGATGGGAAAATCCATGAGAAATGCCACATGTTCCTCCTTCATGGGCCTGGCTGGTAATGCTCCAAGGCAGTGCTCTGTTTCAGTTAAGTGCCTTGCATCCAAGGTGGGAAAATCCACCTCGTGAATCAAGCAGTGAATTAAATCCCAAATTTACCTTTCCCCAGGGAGTGCTCCCACAGTGCTTTCACAGACAGAGCCAAGGCATGTAGGTGCCCAGAAACAATTCAGTGCAGTGACAGGAACTAAACCAGGAGTCCCCAAAGCACAGAAAGGCAAGTAACTTCCCTGCAGGTATCTTTCCCAATAACCTGCAGTATTTTATTCCCTGGCTAGGAAATTCCAGCAACAAAACTCCTGACCCACAAGGAGAACCCACTTCCCCTCACTTCTGCAAACTGTGGAATATTTTGCTCCTCCTCAGAGGAACACCATGGAGTTTAGGCTCTGTCTGAACTGTATCTTCTGAATGAACAAAGCATCTCTGATCAGAGACCCTCAACATTACCACCCACTCTAAAAGCATTAAATCCTTGATATTTAGCTGTTTTCCACGACAACAAACCTGAAGGCTCTTGTCCCCAAAGGGGAAGTTGCCACAAAAGCTAAACAATTAAAGGAAAAAACAATTTAAAGATCATTTAAAAAGAAAATTAATAAAATTGCAGCATCTACTGGACTACATAAGCAGAGATGTGCCAGCAAGTGCCAGATAGCTGAATAAAACTATCACGTGGAGTTTATGCCAGTTGCTTGCTGAGGAAGAGTGAGAGCATGAGCTTGTTCAGCTGAAGCAGCTGTGGCAAGGCAGTCAGGCCTGGAATCACTTGCAGCATCTTTTAATACAGCTCTGTAATTAAATAACCACCATTTGTGTTTGAAATGGACTTTTAGACTTCCAGGAGAAAAGTAAATGATGCATTGAGGCAGAGCTTATATTGCTGGGACATGTGGTCTCAAGCCACAGAGTTAATGCTGAGATGGCCACAAAAGGGCCAAGACCAGCAACAAACTCTAGGCTTTGCCAGTGTATCCTTCTGCTGGGCAAACCTTAGATGGTTCAGTCAGAATACCTATGAACATGTCCCATTTTCCACCTTGTCAAACCTTGCAACAAAACAAGGTCACACAGAAAAATCATTTCCATTTTGGTTTGGCCACTATGGAACACAGGGATCCTGCCAGAGAGAGACAGCACTTACATCAAACCAGGCTGTGGCATTCGTGGGTTTTGCTTTACTTGTAGAAAGTAAAGTGAAAAAAACCAAAAACACATAAATGGCATTCTAGAGAGAGAACACCAGGACAAGGTTGGGTGCATTAGTAGCAGAGATTTGCGGGAATTGCGCTGTTTGCTCTTCGTACCTGGCTCCTTTCCATGCACTGACAACCCCACAGAACAGATAACATTTAGGGGGCCATGTGAGAAAAAGAGAGGGCCCAGAGCACTCAGTCTCTTTGCCACCACCTGCCCTTTCCAGAACCAGCCAGGGAATGCTCACATCACAAGGCTGGTTTTTATTTACTATGTGAATGGCTCCTTCTCCATCCGCCCCAATTATTTCTCATTTGTTTTATTATATCGTAAATACAACTACATTTAGAAGACTAATTACTCACGCTTTCCCTACAGAACTCCCTTAAATGAATGCCTGGAAAATACAGCTCATCCCCTACTTCACCACCCTTTAAACTCTTCCAGTAGATCCAGGACGGGTGGCAGCACAAAGGCAACTAAGTGTCACCAGTTCTCACCTGGTACCTCGGTCTAGGGTAACTTTGTGCTCAAAGTTACAGCAAAAGTGTCTGCAAATTGACCCGCAATCTCTCATTAGTAGCAGCTACTCAGGAACAGCAGAGCTGACTTTTAGCAGAGGGCAGGTGTTGCATGAGAGCTCCTTTTAGCATGGGCAGAAGCTCCGATGCAGAGCTCTGGTGCCTGGCTGTGGTTTGGGCTGTTAGCAGCAGTCAGGACACAGGGCTGGCACGGGCAGACATGCAGGATTACTGTACCTAAGGTAGGTGCACTGGCACTTCGACTGCGATCTTCAGATATCCACACAAGGCACAAACCCACACGCAGCACAATGGAGAGAACACGCAGAGGCACAGGGTCAAACACAGTTCAAAACTCACGGCGACAAAGAACAGCACAGAAGGAGGGAGGGACGTGAGACACAAGCACACGAATGCTCAATTCACACGGGATTAGGGTCACCAATCCCCTGGGAAACTCCCTTGCACAACAGAGGAGTGGAGCAGAGCTCTGTGGTGGGGAGGGAAGGCACCGCAGTCACTTCAGTGCAAGGAGGTCACCTGCTCCAGGACCCACTGCTCCTGTCAGGTGGCAAACATCTGGACAGCAGCTTTACAGATGGAAGCACTGAAATCTGGATAACATACATAACTTACTCAAAGTCACCCTGATTTAGATGGCCCATCTTCCACATCTTTGCCTCAAATACTGCACTTTGTTAGACAAATTGATTTCAGGACCAAACAGAAGATTACACAAAAGTAAACATGAAATAAACCAAAGTGAAGAGTCTAACCCTCAGAATAGACTGTACATCTATTCCAAGTAAGCTAGCAACTTCCCAGCCTGTATGGCACAGGCAAGTAGGGGCAGCAGATCATCAATGTTTAGGTATGTTACTTACTTTCAACAAAAATCTAAAATTCTCTTGGAGTAAGTAACAAAGCAGAAGCTATCCCCCTTCAGGTTTCTGAAATCAAGACCTAAATTCCTAAATCTCGTGAAAGAATAAAACAAACACCTCAGATGTCTGGCAGTAGATCTGATGCAGGGACTCCCTGGATGCTTGAATTGGATCAGTGGAAAGGCTGCTAGAGCAGAGCAGTAAATATAAGTAGAATTCCAGTTAGTGGCATCAGTGACTTCTGCATTAAGCAGAACATTTTGTTTATTTCTTTGTCATATGTAAATGTCACCAAATGACAATACCAAAATACCACCCCACCAACACTACAGGTAAAAAATAAACGTGAGCTTGAATGACTTGCCAATCCTGTTCCTGTTGTCACCACCTCTTTTGCAAGGCTGCTTAAGTTAAAAAAGAAAATTAAAAAAAAAAAAAAAAAGAAGATTGAGTGCTGCTGTCCTGTTTCTGTATATCTGAAAATCTTATGAAAGATAAACTGAGGATGGAGCCAGGGGAAAAAAAGCCCACAAATCCCATGTGTGAATTACTGCCAGACAGTCAACATTTCATATAGCAGCAAGCCCCTACAAGGTCCCAGGGGAGATACCACAGCAGAGTCTGAACCACATCAAATACTTCCTTACATCAGTGATTTCTTTCCTTGCTGTTTGATATCTTCCAAACATTCTACTGCCAGAAGTGCCACCAAGTCACAGTAAGACTAAGGCTGGCTTTCCTACTTCTTAAGGCAGTTACAGATGCTTCATAATGCACAGAGGCATGGTACCTACCCAGATTGGGGGCACTTGCAGTCCTCTTGTTATTTTTTATCTTGAAAAAGCCTCGGCCAAAGGAAGATCTGGCTTTGCGGGTGCCAAAACTGTCATCATCACCTGTGCCACCATGAGAAGGAGACTTGGGAGGCAGGGTTGCAAAATTATTGCCTTCCACAGGAGGTTTAACCTGCTTGAATTAGGGAAATAAAGAGTCAGTGTAAGGGGATTGCAGAAGGCCTTTTGAGAGCCTGCAAAGTGAGCGCTGGCAGATAGTCTGGGAAGTCCTTCTCATCTGTCACTGCAAGAACACAGAATGTTAAAACCAGAAAGAAAAACATAAACAAGATCTTCATTTGAATATGTTGTCCTGGTTTGGGCTGGGATGGAGCTAACTTTCTCTTAGTTCAACATTGTGTACTGCTTCAGCGCTGAGTCTTGGATTTAGTAGGGAATAATGTGGATAACACTGGGATGTTTGGGTTGCTGCTGAGCAGTGCTTGCCCTGAGTGAAGGACTTTCCATTTTCCCATGCTCTGCCAGCAAGGAATTGCACAAGAAGCTGAGATGGAACATGTCCAGGACAGCTGACCTGAGATACCAAAGGAATATTCCACAATGCAGAATTCCATGCCCAGTATATAAACTGGAAGGCTACTGGGAGCCAAATGTAGCTTGAAGATGGGCTGGGCATTGGTCCATGGGGGATGAGCAACAGTATTGTGGTGCCTCATTGTCTTTTTTGGGTTTTCTCTCTCTCTTCCTCTCCCTTTTATTATTATTTTAAAATATTATTATTACTATTATTACTACTACTACTATTATTATTTTATTTTGTTTAATTTATTAAACTGTTGCTATTTCAACCCCCAAGTTCTGTCTATTTTTTGTTGTTGATTGTCCTCCCCATCCCACTGGGGCAGGGAGGGGGACCAGCTGTGGGGTCCTTTGTTGTCAGCTGGGATTAAACCCTGACACATGTTCAGGATCCAGAATTACTACCACTACCTGCTAAGAGTAAACTGTGTTCTTTAAGATGTTCCTCAATTTCTGTAAGGCTGAGTTAAAGGTATGGGAAAGGTAAAAACAGAGTCCTGCAAGGCTCTGAACTTTTCCAGCTTTCCAGGGTCTCTGTCTCCCCCACTGGCAGCTCTAGGGGCATTAAGTGGGAAGCAGAGAGACAACATCCCACACTACATTGGTTCTCTGCCAAGTGTCAGAGCTCTTTCTGTCTGACACTGCTCAGCAATTCCTTAATTAATGGATTAATTGACTGTGTCCACTGCCAAAGCAAAGAGGAAATTACATATCAAGCAAGGAGTATAAATGCCAAGAGAGATACCAGACACTGCAGTTAGCCAATTTAAAGAAGTACTTTAGCCTTGCCAGTTGTTTCACTGTCTCTTTGAAAGAAGGAAGCAAAACCATTCACAGCCCAAATATAAAAATTATAAAAATCCTTTGGCTTTTGCTGTATTAATACAGCATTCATCCTATGAGTGGTATCTGAGGTCTGTCACCTCTGCTCAGGTGTTCCTAGAGAATAAGAACTGCAAGATGTGGCCTTAAGGTAACACAGGATGACTTTTCAGAAACACTCTTGCTACTCACAGAAGACAATAGAGAAACCCAAAGGTTTTTAAAGATACACTAATCAAAGATAATTACAGTGTCAGTAAAATGCTTAATGGTTAGCTTTGCTAATTATCTACTGGGGGAAAACCATCAGTTTAGCTGGAAACCTCATGCTCAATCAGACTGGAAGATAACCCCTGTGTGAGGAGGCAGGTGCTGAGCACTGAGCAGTGCCACTGATGGTGACAGCCACCAGAGACTCCTCATTGTCCTGTCTGCAGGACTGACATTCCCCCTCTGGAACTGTGTTTGGCAATTCCACACCTCCCAGCCTCCCAACACCTCCTCACTGCCTGTGTTTCTCCAAGGACACACATCACCACACACACACATTACCTCTGCTGGCTTCTGTGCACAGTCTCTGTCCTGTTTGGGAAAGATTAAGACATTTAAAAAGTCATGGTTTATAGCCAGTATTCACTTCATTATGATTTCCCTGAGTTAAGCTCTGACTGAAATACCCTTCCCTGGCTGTTCCTTTTCCCCAAAATAAATCTCTTCAGAGCTGTATTTCACACAGATTAAACCTTGCTTGCTTTGAGGTCAGAGAGCTGACATGGAAATAGAGTTGCTTTGGTTCACTTTGTGAAGGATTAGCTGTGTACATGATTAGTGACACACAGAACATTAAGGCACTCATGGGCAGAGCTGCCTGAGGAGACCTAGAGCAGGAATCAGACAGGGCAGAAGCCAAGTAGATAAAACACCCACAGCCTCTACTCCTTCTGTCCAAACAAACAAAAAAACAAAGATCCCCAACCCATGAACTCCAGCTCTTATCAGATTCTGGTGGCATTTTCAGTCCTGTCAGCCTCCCCCCTACACTGCCAGGCACAAGAGGTACCAGGGAATTCAGGAGCTTCTAGGAGTTCAGGCTGTCACAAAAGAGAACATGGATTTCACTGATTTGATGGCACTGCTAGAGATTAGCTGCTTTTGGTCACTTCCACAGAAACCCAAACTGAAGCTAATCTCAGACATCCAACAGCTCAGTATTTTGTTTCTGACTACTTAAAACATACAGTCAGCCCAGACTGTATTTTATAGTGCACTAATTACATGGCCTTCTAAAATTATTCACCTTAAACAGAGGTGAATAGGAAGTGGTGGTGGGAGGTATTTTTTTCTTGTCTTAAATCAGAAAACATATCCAGTAAAAAAATCTCACCTCCTTATCCGAGCAAAAACACAGAAAGAGTCTCAGGTAATGGCCTCATACAAAGAGGAAAAAAAAAAAAAGCACCTGTGTTTTCAGGGACAGATTTTCTTCTTTAATAGAATGTGAAGATGACACGTGTGTGATCACTGCCAACACAAGCCACAAGGAGCCCTGCTTTGACTCAGAATTTCTCAGAAGGCAACACAACACCCACAGGATCACAGCAGGGATGTCACACATATGTGCAAGGAGATGGGAGGATGTAAAAGAACAAACCTACCACTTCAGATGCCTCTTTCCTCAGACTGCTCAGACTGCTGGACTTCTGCAGTGTGGAAGTTCTGAAACAACAACATAAAAACCAAGCTCTGTTATTAGAACTAAACTTGCTAAGATAAAGACACTCAAAGGAATCAGCTTTAAAGACAGCATTATAATACATGATGAGATACACTAAACCAAATGATATTTTGAATTAAGATGCAGTAATCAGTGCAGTAAATGCAGCAATCAGAGCCCATGCAATTTAATGAGATACTGTAAGAACTTCCATAATGGAGTAACTGCTGCTTTAGGGAATATGGATATGTGGCAGAAACTAAAATTATTTTCTCATTGTAGTCAGATGATCACCTTTCCCCCACAAGCAAAAGAATAAAAGCAAATCATGTGTGCATGCACTGTGGAAAACTATGAATTTCGATGTATATTGCCAGTCTACCACCAAATTTAAGATGCTTCACAATGTAACAGGAAGTACCATCTGCCCAAATAAAGCACTGGAAAATAATGATCATGAAAGCATGGGACATGAGCAGAAACCTACCATCACCAAATACCCTCTTGGCTAAAATTAACTGACCTGTTCACATATGTATGTAAAATATGGGGGCTGCTTTGTGGGGGTTCAAGTTGACCATCACATTTAAATATGTCCCCTGAGCAGTTTGATTATGGCACTTACACTGGGCTATCACACAGATGAGTTTCAGGGGAGGAACCTGTTGATCTTCCTTCACTGTAAAAACATAAAAGATATGAAAAAAGCTGAGGCAGAAATCCTATGATCTCAGCCTGCTTTAACTCTTCACTTCAGCTCTTATGGTAGGAACCCATGGCAAATTTCCCAACTATGGTGGCAAGTCTTGTAAAAGATAAAGGACAAAGGTGAGCTCAAGAGCTCCAGAAAAGACAAATCTCACTGTAAGATGATGACAATACTGAACTATTCAGCTTCAATAAATGCAGAGGTTCCAGCAGGGCCTGCAGCAGCACAAGGAGTGGGGGTCACCATCTCCCAGTCACCACCCACAGCATGGGCACTTGGCTGCAGTTTAGTGCTTGCTTTGGTTTTTACCAAGAGGAGACACAGATGAAATCCCTGCTGCTGATGGCTCAAGCTGCTTGAGGAACATGCACAGCACAAACTGAGCAAAGCTGGGCTTCTGGATAGGATCCTTTCCTCAAATGGAACTTGCATTGATGTTTCACATTGGGATTGATGGCTGTTTCAAGCCAACAATTTCCTTGCCTCTGGATTTTGAGTGTTTGATACTCCTTAGGATAAAGCCAGGGATTTGGACCCAGAAGAAAAAAGCCCAAGAAGACCCTTTGTTGAGCTGTGAGTCTGGGGTGCTTTTCTGTACTCCCTGCAGTGCCAGTGCAGGTCTGCAGGGATTGGTTTTCCTCCCAGGACAAGGAGGGTGCAGGATTAGAAATGCTGGTGAAAGGTGACAGCCACTCCTCACCCAGCAGCTGTCACTGGCTCCAAGCATGGGCACCCCTGTGTGCCACAGCTCAGCCACAGCCACACATCCCTTGGGCTTCCTCCCCTCCTCAGGTTAGAGCTGCAAGCCCTTCTGTTGTGGCAGTGCCTTGTGAAGCTGTGAAAAATGTCTGAGCACAAATCACCAGCAGAGCCAATGCCACAGCCAGACTTCTGTGATGCAAACCTACACACAAATAATGATTCTTGTCCTTCATTGCATTAGATCAGCTTCCCTCTCCTTCTGTTCATTCCTTGTGAAGCAGCTGGCACAGACCATGAGTGCTGCTACAACAGCAACCAAACCAGCCCTTGCTTACTCAGGATTTAATCAATGCACTTCAGGAACATTAGGTTGGTTTGCTGCAGCTAGCAGCAAAGGGAATCCTAGCCTTGTTTACCTGGCTAATGACCTGGTAATTCAGTAATTCAGATTATTGCTCTCCTTAAATGTCATAGAGTATTGGATTTACAACTGAAAAATACATGGAAACCATAGTACCTCATTTCACTTGCAGGATCTGGCCTAGGGTGTGTTTTCAGTCTCTCTGCAACAGTTTCTGAGCTCTTGGATGCTGATGAAAAGGAAGGGACTGAAATCTGCAAATGCTGGTGTGGATCTGTAAGGAATTCTGCAAAGAAGGAAGAATATGTGTTACAATCTTCTGAGCTGAAATTAAGCAATCATAAAAAAAAAAGAGCAGCAGATAAACCGTGAAGAGAAGGATCTGAAATAAGGTTTCAAAAGTGATTTTTTCCTTATTGTAATAGAATGATTTACTCCTTGAAAGATGGCACAGCAGATAAAACATGAATCATTGCACAGCTAAGCTAGAGCACAGACAAAAATCTCACAAGTCTCCCAAGGCTGCCTGCTAAATCTGTCTCTACCACAGCCACCATGAAGGGTAGTCCACTTTTCAGGTTTAATCCTGTCCTCAGACACTCAGAGAATACAAAAAAGCTGCTGAACATTTAATTTAATTTCATTTACTTCATAGCATGTTCTTGCTGTTTAACTCAAGACTCTGCTGTGATGTAGCTTAGAGAAGAGATCTATAATTTTTACTGGAAAATCTGATTGTAAAAATCAGAGATTGAACCACAACCTACATATCATTTAATTGAGTGGATGCAATTATGATTGCATCCTTTTAAATACAAGATATATTTAGTAAGTCCCAACATATTTACATCAGCTTCGTGCCAAAGTAAATGTAGCTCCCACAACAGCAATGTTTGATAAGAAAAATAATTTCTATGTCTAACAGAAAAAGTCATTTAGATCTGTTCTCATGATAAATACAGATATTTGCTTTCTCCTGATCCCATATGAGAATTAAGGAAAGTAAGTTAAACTGAAATTCCTCAACAGCTTTCACAAGAAAACTATGTTCCCCCCAAGGATATGAGACATTACAAAAAACTGTGAAACTCAGAAAAAAATCTTCCTGGAAACTTGAGTTTTGTCATGTACAACATGATTTCAGCACAAGCAGCGTTTTCAAGGAACCATGGCATTAAATAAAGAAAAAAAAAAAAAAAAACCCCAAACAAACTCTACCTCTTCATGAATATTCCCGTTGAACTCATCATGGATTGGAGATGCTGTTACTGGGGTTGGGGATGGGCTTTTCTCTGGGTCAGCCAGACTTGGTGTGTCCAATAAACCAGTGGAAACAGACCCCAAATTCAAGTCTTCACTTTCACTTTCCTTGCCTGAGGGGAGAGAACATGGAACTCGTTGGTTTTAAAGCCCTTGCTCCCACGTAAACTGTAACCAGCTCAGCTGTATGTGCTCAGTTCCGGGCCAAAAATGGGAAGATTTGATTGCTGGGTTTTTTAGGACAAACTACAATAGGAGAAAGGGAGTCATGGCCAAGTGTCACTTCCCAATTCAACCATCACAGCACAGCAGGGCTGGAACAGAGGGAGGTCAAAAAGCCCAGCAAACACCCTCAGGGCATTTAGTGGCATCAGTTTCAACAAGCTGAATAGACTGAAGTACTTCTTTCCTGTCTGCTCTGGAATTTAATTCTAAATACTTTGTTTCCCTTGTTTATTTAGGAGAAGACCAGAAGGTCGAGTCTTCCTGAAAATTAAGATGCCTCTGTGGTACCTTCAAGGTACCCTGAGGAAAAATGCAGCCAACTGCTCAGGAGTCTCTCACCAGCCTGTAAGTGACCACATCAGGTCTGCAGCCTCCACAAACTGAGTGTGTCTCATTTAGGTAATGCTGAAGCCCACACCAGTATTGGCATCCCCTGCTCCTTCCACCCTGGGTGCTCCTGAACTGTCTCAGTGCTACCAAAAGGCTTGGACTGGTTGTGAAAGACAACCAGTACTTTCAAAAAGGTGAGCAGAAATCCAGTCCTCGTTGCCAAAGAACCAAAACACAAACCAAGGTCTGTTCACACCTCTCTTGCCCATTTTTCACTGCCTGAAATCTCATGAATCATGAAGTGACCATGGAGCACAGTTCCCAGAGAATCAAGGTCTGTTCTAACACTCTCCTGTGCTTGAAGGTGCAGCACTGCAAGAAAGGGCAATATTTACATAAGAATTGCTCCCTCTCCACACTCAGCATGAGTGAGCCCAACACCACAAAAATATTTCATACTTTGCCTCCTTGCTCTTGTTGGGCTACTGACAATCTTCCCTCTCTGAAGGGGTCTGGAAACCTCCACCAGTCTTAGAACATATGGAATGGCCCATTACATGCTATGGGATAGATACAGCTTCTGCTTCAGTCACACAGTAAAGCTCACCACCACAACACACCTGGAGTTTAAATGACAGCAGTATCATTTTTTTTTTTTTGGTTGTACAATACCTTTTTTACCTTGAGCCAGTATCACCATGTCCTGGACTTTCTTGTACCTATTCAGAGATTGCCGAAGCTCTTCTATCTTCCGATCCTAAAATAAAAGGAAGTTGTGACTCTGCTTCCTCCCCCAGAAATAAGAAGTACAAATCCTTTAGTTTAACTGGCTGTGAGACTAAAAGAAATGGGAAGTGTGGATGGGACAGGACTCAGAATGCTGAGAGGCTTTGAAATATCAAAAGTTGTATATAGCAAAAACTATCATCTGGTTAATCACCAGAACTGTCCCAGCCTTGAAAGTGGATTTCAGCTCCCTTGTTAAGCCAAAGGTAGAGCATAATAAATTTGCCATGTACAAAGGATTTAGGGCTTTGGTGATCAAAAGAAAACATCCTACAAAATGCACATGCATATGAAAGCATAAAACCATGTATGAAAATGATTCATACTTCACAGAAAAGCCCTTTTGGAAACGCAGCCTGTGATCTGGCACTTATATGGGGATCTTTACATTTGCAGAACACAGTGCAAATTAACCACACTGAATTCAACAAAACAACAGTGTAAGGAGTCTGTACAGATCCTGTGCACATGCACAGAGCTCATAAATGCTCCCAGCCCCTTAAAGGCACTGCAGTGCTTCTGACTGCAGAAAATCATCAATTCTCACAAATCTGATCTTTCTGACTGCAGAAAATCATTGATTGTCACAAATCTGACTGCAGAAAATCATTGATGCTTACAAATCTGTTTTTTAGTTGAATTGTGAAAAGCTCACATGTGAAGTCTTTCTTAGAGAATTAAATCAATCTAATGAATGATTACTGAAAAAATAATGACTTTGCTACTACCTTCTCTTCATTTGCTGCCATTAGAGATTCTACCGCCTTCTTCATTTTCTGTACCTCTATATCTAAAAACACAATACAGTTCTCCAAGTCAATTTAAATAAGACAGTGTAAGGAAATAAGAAAAACACAAAATCTAGAAGCAACTCAGTAATATCTGAAAGTGGAATGACAAATTTACAGACAAAACATATGCCACTTAAATTCTCTTTTAGATGCAAACACAAAGAAGGAAGCTATTTGTCTTCAAAACCTCTTCTCTGACATTTTTATCAAGGAAATGATGAAATCCAGGAAATTTCCTTCCTCCCCCCATCCCTCTCCAAGCCTTACAAGAATGGAAAACACTAAGAGTAAAACTATTGCTTAACTTTCACTATCTCCATCTTTAAAATACCAAATACCTGAAAAACAAGAAGTTCAAAATAATAATAAAATAAAAAAATTACTATTGGAATGCAATAAAACAGATCTTCAATACAACAGTTCAAATGACCACCCCAAAGAGCATGTCACAAAGCCAGGGGATTAATGGATGGGATGAAAGAAGCATGGTGCAGTGATGCTCAGCCCTAATCCAGTATGGATGGAGCAATAAGGAGGGCACAGTGGAATGAAACAGGTATTTGCTGTGATGAGCAGTCATGCTGGAATATGAAACTGCAGCTCAGGCCTGGGAAAGGTTCCTAACAGACAACAGTGCTTCATCTATAATCCTTATTTACCAAGAAGTATAAATACAATGGAGGATGTATGTTCTGGAGGTGCTGTGGGCTAGGAATTAAAAAAAAATGGAAACCATCTCCATTTTTTCCTAAAGATCTACCTGGCATGAATGAGGTAAAAGTCAAATTTTGCTACAAATGTAGGCAGGTGGCCAAACTCACAGGTGAAAAAGCCCTGTTTCACCTTCCTAAAAATTCATGGAAAGCAAACAGAGCAGGAAGAACATTCTCCTCCTTAATGAAATATGAGAAGAAAAGAAGCTGCCTGGCTGGCTTCTAGATGAAAGACATTTAGACACATCAGGGTAAAGCAGCAACTGATCCAGTTCCAGTGATTTTCCCTCAGTTGAAAAATTGGTCTACTGGATTGCATCTGCATTTCACTGGGAGACAACTGCTTTGTGAGCCTTCCCAAAACTGAATCTTCCTTTATCTATCAGATTTTCTTCAGAAAAATTTGTGTTTCAACTGTGATGTACCCAACCTTGTTGTCCAGTTTTACTCTAAGTGTAACTAAGGGTTATAGATGATGCAACCTAACAATGTTTGTTAAAAGCAGTTTTGCAAACACATGCAGAAAACTATTCTGGAAAGCACTTCTGGAATGCAAATGTTCATGGAAAGACACCAGGAACCTTACTTTTATCTTTGAGCTTCTTTTTACAATTTTCATCTGTGCAGGGAAAATCCATTGGGTTGGAAATTAGCAGGAAGGTTATGACATGAAATAACTTTTAAGACATTATTGATACATAATGAATCAACTCTTCCTCACTTCATTCAGCTAATGAGGCAGATAATTTTTTTATCTGCAAACAGCATTTTTTAATATCAGTCCAAGGCAGATAAAACATGTTTCATCACAGCAAAAGATCTTCTGCTGAACTACACTGAAAACCATAAAGCTGAGGACCAGAGGGTAATGAGAGTTCAAGTAGTTCCCCAGGGAAAAAAGCCCTATATAAGTAGTCATGAATGCAGTGAAGTCAGACCCTGTTCACATTTAAATGTTCTTTAAAAAAAATGGAATCACAGTTCATTGTGGTCACTTTTAGTGATCTCAGGCAGTGGTTTTGAAAACACCATTTCATGAAATAAAATGTGACAATCTACACACAGCATATTCCTCCTCAGGTCAGGGGAGGAGACTAATCTCTTGTGCATTTCTTTTTCTAAAAAAACATATTTCAAAAGCACAATCTTAAAATCAGCAATAACTATCAGTAAGATATATTTAGAATTGAAATTGCATCAGTACAAAAAAGACGGTGGAAAATTTCTGTGATGTTTTAACAAATAAATTCTGGTTTTAAATAAGTCCTCAATCCAAGATTCCCTCAAATAAATACTAATAGTTTCTTCTTTACAAGCCAATAAAAGAATTACCCAGAAGGTAGAATTTTTGTACTAATTCAATCCTTAATTAAGGATTAGAGTTAATGAGCACACAAATCCAGAATCAATCCTTGATTTCACCTACTCACAGCTAGGTCTACATCATACTTTGGTCTGCAGTATGGTTTTTCCCCTTCCTTACCAGGAAGTTTGCTTTTCAACACAATGTTTTTGGAGCATTTGCTGAAATTAGTTAAAATTAAAAAATTAAAAAATTTCTCAGCCAGTACAAACTGTATCTTTTGAGCCCCATGCAAGCCACATAAGGAGCTAATTAGGGATTTTTTTGCCTTGTTTAAATTTGACCAAGACCTTGCTATGACAGTAAGTTTAGCACTTGCATCGTCAACACCCTCTAAATATATTCAAGAGGTAAACATCAAGACAAAGTTCAGGAAAACTGAGGATTTTATCAGTTATTTCCTGTACAAGGAAACATGATCTCAGATGAGGTGACTGAGGAGTGACAGAACTGTGTCCCTGTTTCTTACCTCTGTCCAGGATTTCAATCCCTTCTCCTTTCAGCTTGCAAACCAGTTTCTCGTGCAACCTTTTCACCTCAGCTTCCTTCTGCTCCAGTTTGTCTTTCAGAGCTGACAGCTCATCCTGTAAAGACACAGAGCCACTCAGTGACAGCTTCCACAGGCAGATGAGATGTTTCCACAATTCCCTCCTAGGAAGCACAGTGGACAGGTCCTCAGCTGGTGGAAATGACTGAGGGCCCCTGACATTTAACACTGCCTGAGGGTGCACCCACCAAAGTGACTCTGAACATCCCAACAGACCTCTGAGTCCACAACAGAGCAAACCCAGGGGTCTGTGGTCTGAAATTGTTGGTCTTATGTATAATTTGAAAGAAACTTCACATCAAAATTTAAAGACAAAAGAGATAAAGGGACCAAAAAAAAAACAAAAAAACCAACAAAAGGCAGTTTTCCTATTAGTTTGACCTTGCAGAGATAGGAAAAAATGCAGGTGAAAAGGCTGAATGCTAACTTTTCCATATATTTTTTTGGTATTTATAGGGCATTCTGCATGTTTGAAGCTGAACAATTCCAAAACTGTGCTTACATCAGGACAGTTTCAGAAACTACCACAGCTTCTATGGAAGAAAAATCAATCACAACACCAGCAAGCACATGGACACGTACTGGAAAGCAGTTCAGACAAAAATGTGGTACCTCTGCCACAGTTTGAGTTTGCTGATCAAGCATTAGGAAAGAAAGCTTGGAGCTGAGATTCTCAGGAATAAGACAGATGGTGTTTGGGGGAGTTGGGGTGTATTAGAAAAATGCTGTTAAGTTTTAACTTAGATCCAACCATCTGCACTAGCAAGTGACTGGCACAGATCCATGCATTTAACTTTTTAAAATTTGAGTCAAATCCTACCCAGTTTAGTAACATGTTTCTTTGATGTCCGAGGATATCTTGTGCAACAGCATCACCAAGACAGGACCCTCACTGCAACTGTACCCAACACTGAAAATTTAATTTGTTCAGTTTGTAAACAAAGCAAAACAAGGCAAGACTCATCATTTTGGCATTTACAGCTTCTAAATTGAATCCTTAATGGAATAAACCAAACTAGAATACTGTGGCTTAGGTATTTTCCTGAGCTACCCTTAGACAATTCGTTGCAAATACGTAGTGATGTCTGCAACCCAAACTATGGGTTCAGAATCTCCTGAAAGTGGTTTCTGTTTGCCCTGAAGTATAATTAAAAAAAAAAAAAAAAAAAAAAAAGATAGATCAATCTTAAAATTGTCAAGAAATCAAAGCTTTTTCCTCAACAGTGGCTGGGAAATTATTGCAATTCTCCAAGTTGGCACAGATTATGATGGGATTTCTGCCAGTGTAGGATCCATGCTACTCCAAAACAAGACCATTTCTTGGTCACTTGAGAAGCTGCTGTTATGCCTATAGGCAACTAGAGCTGCATGTGGTTGTCAATGTGTATTTCTTTCCCTGAATTAGAAACATGATATGTAAATTTACATGTGGGAGAGGGGATGGTATAAAAGAATCACTATTTCCCAGCTAGTTTTCATGAATACATTTTCTCTAAATGGGTGATAAAAAGTTCTGTTTGAATAATGGATGCAAGCTGCAGACGAGGCAATCTTCCCTTAGAAGGGGAGTGATTTTAACCCAAGTCTAATGCCATTATGTGTAACCTATGCAAGGTTCAGAGCAGGAAAATCCTCTCCCCTGCAATATAAAAGCTGTTTACAAGGAATATCTACATAAAGAGCTTTCCACATCTAAGGAGGAAGGACACACTGCATATTGACACACAGCAATTAATGAAGAACAGAGCACGACAGCACAATGCAGGACAGACCAGTAAAGGGTGGAACATGAAGGATTCAAAACAGGCCCAGCATTACCCAGAAACTACCACACCTTTAGCATCTGGCTTTTTTGCTCCATCCGCTGCTTTTCATACTGCATCTGACCCACTTTGATTTTCATGCTAGAAAGTTTGGCCATTAAAGACTGGCAACAGAGACAGAGGAGTGAGAGAAAACTAAAGGTAGAAAAGAGACAAGGCTAAATGGGAAAGAGAAGTTAGACAGTTAGAGAAACAGGCTGATAGAATTCACTTAGGTGAATGCTTTCTCTTCAGAAGGGGTTTATTTTTAGCACATTTAGGAGAAAATTAATGCTGTTTTTAACCTGTGGCATACACCTTACATACTGCAACTGGTATTTCTTGACATACATGTGAAACAAAGGTCTAAGCAGGTAATAAATTTACTGTTAACAGCATGGTAAGTTACCCTTCATAAAAAGCAATGATCAAGCTGAAAACCACAGCATGAAATTTGGGAATAGCTACTGCTGCTAAGTGAGAACCATGAAACCCCAGGACCTGAGAGTGCTTAGTATTTTGCAGGGTGCAGGCAAGGATTAGGGAAAGAGTGAATTCCTAAAGTCTGATTTACACCCCTCTCTGCCTCTCCCTCAGCCTCACTTACTTTGGTTGTTTTCAGTTTTTTCTCATACTGGATTCTTTCATTGTCCATTTCTCCCACCCTCAACCGCAATTCATTTATTTCCTGGATCAAATCCTGAATGGAGGGAAAAAGACAACCAGAAACAACAAAGACCTTCAGTAAACAAAACAGAAGAACAGCTAAGACTGTAACAACAAGAAAAGCAGGCATGAAAGAAACTCAGTACACAAAACCACACCACCCAAATCCATCAGTAAGTCAAGCAACTCAGAGCTTCCTAAATATCCAGGAACCGAGTTTCTCAGTTTCTGTGTTACTGCACTGAATGTAAGAGGGCAGAAGACAAAGGGAGACATAAACTGAAGTTGTGTTCCCTGTGCTGAGGGCCAGGAAAGGGCTCCTGCTACTCTGTTCAGCTGCCTGGAGCCCAAAACTAAGGATGGGCATGGAAAACAGTGTCGGACTTCCTTCAAGATGTGGCAGCCACATCCTCCCCTCTGCAGTCCCCCCATCCCAGGCTCACCTGCTTTTTCAAAATATGAAGAGATTACACTTAAAGCCCATTCAGTCCCACCCCTGCCATGGGCAGGGACACCTTCCACTATCCCAGCTTGCTCAGAGCCCCATCCAGCCTGGCCTTGGACACTGCCAGGGATGGAGCATCCACAGCTTCTCTGGGCACCCTGTGCCAGGGCTTCATCACCCTCAAATAAGGAATTTTTATGGTCCTTATGTTTGCTTTCCTTCCTATATCTGAGGCAAACCCTACCCATTTCAAGCAATGCTGTACATTGAGCTAACAGCTCTAAGCACAATTTTTCAGAGCTAATAAGAGATTTATATTTATAAATTAACAAGCCAGCAGCTGACATTTAGAGGGAATTCATGGGTCCCTGATAACACCTGCCTTCCAGCCCCACACCACACTGCCTAAGCTTACAAACAAGCCTCTGGTTATTAATTTTGTGCTTAATGAACCTGATGCTAAGAGAGCACCATCTGTATTTCTTCAGAAAGATCCAAGTTCAATTCTCAGAACTACGAGAGAAGTGAAAATACAGAACATTTTAATGCTTTTAGTAATTACCACTTCTAATCTATAACTTTCTAATTCAGGTACACCTGAAATTCCTCAACAATTTATTTGTTTGGGGCTTTTCTCTCCTGCAGCATGATCCAGGGTCAAAATATGCTGTGTGGAACTCACACCTGAGGCTGTTCTCCACATATTTGTCACTTGAACTACCTGACTTTTAAAATACTCAGTGTGGCACAGAAAACAACAGTCTTGCAACCAGATTGGAGGTGATGGTGGATAAATCACAAAGAACTCCCTGTGAGTGAGCCAGTTTTACCCTCTGGCTGCTGCTTCAAAGCCCAGTCTGGCTATGGACTCCTTCCTAAATAAACTCCCATGCAGGGTATTTTCTTACATAAACTCAGCCCAACTCAGACCACCTGTGTTCCTCAAGGAAAACAATGCTGGTGTCTGCTGAGAAAGTGGAAATACTGGAATAATTCAAAGAACAGAACAATTACAAATCTCTACTAAGCTCACAATTAGCTTTGAAAAGGCTGGGTGTTTGTGAACATCTAGACAGCAAATCCTAGAGCACAAAGATCTAGTAAGGCACCTGCTTAGACAAAGAATGGGGAAAATGAGTAACCAACCAAGCTGGAATGGGAAGTTGCAACGACAGCCATAAGTAACAAATGGATAATATGAAGGATTTAATCAGAATGGTAATTCTGTAGGAGACAGTAGCTCCACAAGTTGTCAGACATCCATTTTTTTCTTTTCCCTAAATAAAACCAGAAGCAATATTCATAGTTTTGCTTTCCTAGTTTGGGTATGAATCTTTTTCCATTTCAATCACTCCACATAAATGCCATAATGTATTTTAGGGTTGAATATTTTAAATATTCATTTAAATACTCAGCTCTTCTAAAATAATTGATAAACAGCAAAATAATCAGATCAACACTGAACAAAATACTGTATATTTCTGAATAAGTACTGCCTCCAAAATATCTCTTAGAGATTTTGTAAGGGCTGAGACCCTTTAAACTAATTAGACATTCATAATTTCAGTGAACCAAATGGAAATTAAGACATAATATCCCTTTCAGTGTTTGAGCCTAAAGCACTGAAATAAAGAAGAAACAATAATAATATATATCACACTAAACTGCATCACTCTGGTTTTCAAAAGGAGGGAGAAACATCTTAGTAATAGTTCATTAGTTTTGGCATGAATACCGTTGATATAAATCCATATAGTCCCTAATTACAGTAACTACTATTTAAATAAAATTTAGGTTATTTTTATCAAAGGCATTTAATGTACTTCAAAGTATTTCAAAGAGGAAGGTCTTCACAGAAGATAAGCCTCCTGCACAGAGATTACAGATTTGCAGTTTGTGGGGTACTCCCCACACTGGAACCATTTTTCTGGGAACCTGCAGCTCCACCTTGCTATGCTGAGCTGTGCTATGAAGTTATGGAGAGACTGCAGCTCGGGGGGGAAACAAAGAAAGGGGAAGTCCAGGAGAACTCTACAATATTCAGTAAAAATAAGGATAGATATAAGGAAGCAAATCAGTCAAAGCCCAGTCATGTTTGCTAGCAGCTCTGGAAGGCACAAGAAACCACAGGGTGTTTGTAAATGAAGATACAACAGAACCCAGGTAGGAAAGCACCTGTCCCCTGTGGTCATCTGGACCAAAGCTTGCATCCCCACAGCCATGCACTGCTGGTGCCAGCTTGTTTATCCCTCATTTGGGCTGCCTAGAGTAAGTGTCAGCCCACAGAGAGTTATTTGCTGTGTGCTGCAATTCATGAAAGAGCCAGCTCTGTGTGGGCAGAGGTCCAGGAGAGCTTTGAGAGCAGCCAGCTCTTACACACACCTCCTACAGATGCAGGAGACCTTCAGTGATTCCCTCCATCCTTCCCTCTGCCAGTTTCTCCAGCAATGCCATGCACAGAGATCTCCTGCACTGCAAAATCTGCTGCTTTGAAGGCAGTGCTGTGATCCTGCACATAACATTTGTTACCAAACCATAGGGAAAAGTAACAGGAGGCAACAGGAATCCATCCCACAGCTTGGCAGCACCCAAGGAAATGTGCTGCACTGCAGGAATGAACACTCTGTCACTACCTAAAGAAGCACTTTCAAATCTGAAAGTGATACAAGTCATTGTGGACTTTGGGTCTGCAGATTACTTCAGACAAGCCCAAAGAACAATTCCAAAGCAAGTCTGACTTTTGTTCCTGTGCTTGCAGTACAAGTGAGGACTGGTGCTTTACTGGAAACTGAAGAGTTGGGAAAGAACTGGCAGAAGTTGAAACGGTAATTTTGTGTCCTTTCATGGCAATATTACTTCTTTCCTGCTAGAAACAAATGACACCTGGAACATCCACAATCATAACCATGACCTGATATTTCAGCTCATTTATGAATCCAGAACTGGAAATTCATTCTGCTTCCCAGACACACTCTGAGGTATTTCTGATATGGGCTCTATCATCCTGTCAGGACAGCTTAGCTGATACTTGGGGTTTTCTGGATTTGCCCACCTGCTTTGAGGCTTTCTGGCTTCCAACATGACCAAGGTTCAGCTACACAGACCTGCAGCACAGAGGGAAATGCCTTGGGAGAGCGCTGCCAGGGATGGCAGCTCCACCAAGCCTCTGGTCCTGGGCTCCCTTAAGGCTGGGGTGTGAAGTCAGGCTTCCCAACTGCCCCACACTGAGTCAGCTCACTCTGTTACCAGCCCCAAAAGTTCTTTTACTGTGCTGTGTCTCTGCACATGGCTGCTTTTTGTACTCACACTGGGCTGAAGCATTTGCCTCAGACATGCCTTACTCAGAAGGTGACGGTTTCATGTGAGGTCAGGAGATTGCAGTATATTCATGATTTTATTTAAATCCAACCTAAATCCATCTCTCTTGAGACCTGACAGCCAGAATCAAAACCTGCCTTTGGGAATTTTCCTTTGTAAAACCAGAATTTAACAAAGAGGACACTCTTTATTTTAAAAGGAACATGTTCTAACTGTAAAGATGAGTCCCCTTCTTGCCTAACAAAAAAAAAAAAAAAAAAAAAAATCCCAGAAAATGTTCAAGTAATGTGAAGACACACACAGCTTTCAGAATTTATCCTGTCGGGGTTGACTTACCTCTGTGTCTCTGAATCTGTCCTCATAGTCCAATCTATCCTTCTCTACAGATGTAAGCTTTAATTTCAGAGTGGAAATCTCTGCCATAAGATCCAGCTTCTGAGTTTCAAGAGTTGTTCTGCTTAAAAGCTCCTGATTCAAGATAAAGAGGAAGGGAATGGAATTATTTACCCAAGGGGAAGAAACCAGTAATTTATTTTGACAGCTAAAGGTCTCCTTCATGGGGAATAGCATCACCCTCATCCTTGCACTATGTGAAGCCCTAGGACACAGCTATTATCTGACAGATTCCAGGCACCTAGGATGCATCTGGGATCACAGGGCCACTATCAGGGGCTGGCTGTCAGCACAAGAAAAAAGCCTGTCTGTCATCACAGTTGCTCTGGGCAGCAAGGAGCTGTGAGGGGAATCCACCCATCCTGCCAGAGGCTTTCATCTAAGGCTCTTGGAAGTTCAGTGGGGAAGGATTCAAAGGAGGGCAGAACTGGATTCCTGCAGTGTAAAGCAGCACTGACATTACTAAGTACAAAGACTTTAAAGCCAGTATGGTAGAAAATTATCCCTTATCTAAGAGACATCAAGGGCTGCAACACCTTGAAGGGCACTGCTCTCACCAAGGTTTGTTAAGGCAGAAGGAAGACAGGACAGACATGGAGCTGTGAAATACCTGCTGCAGCATCTCCTCCGTGGCATTCAGCTTCTCCCTGTGCTCCTCCAGGCAGAACTCCAGATCCCGGATCTTTTCTCCTTGGGCCTCCACCTGGTCTGTAAGCACACTGACCTGCACAGCAGGGAACAAGGGATGCATGTTTAACACCTTGCACCTGTGCCATGTGTGTCAGCTGAAGAACTGCAGGTGAGCAACAGTGCTGGCTGGGCCAAAGATTAACTGGGACTATGCAGGGAGGAAGAGGAGGAGAAGGAGGAGAAGCAGAGCTCTGCAGTGGACACAACACTTGGCAAAAGAAACAGGAAAGGAGGGAAGGCTCCCCCCTCACACTTACTAGAATTTCAGCCAAAGTTCTGGCACACACATGGCAATTCTGCAGCTCCCCTCCTCACTGTAAGTTTTCACAAGGGGTGGCTGCTGCATTTTACTACCAATAATTACACCTTTGCTGTGACAATACATTAACTCAATCCATTAGCTCCTACCTTAACCACCACATAAACCTCACTGCTTATAATTTATTCTCCTTCCCAAGTGATTGCACACTGTACCATAACAAGCACTTTCCCCTTTCCAGAACAATAAAAGCAAAGGAGGTTAAAACACACAGCCAGAGGCTGGGTAAGACCAAGACAACAATTTTTAAGATTGCAGACAGATTCCCATTTTGCCTTTTCTGAATGAATTTTTTTGTTTTCAACAGGCTCTTCCTGCAGTACTGCTGGGAAGGAGGCTGAGCTGCCTAAAGCAGAGCTCAGTGCTGTCACAGCCCCTAGGCTGGGTCCACATCAGGGAATGCCACCTGTGCAGTCCAAGGGGTGCCAGGTATTCCTGGCTCCAGCAGCAAGAGGAAGCCAGCAGGCAGAGCAGCCAGGGCTGACCTGGTCCAGCCCAGCAGCAGGTGAGCAGGACCACCAAGGAGCTGCTTGTCTCCTTCTGCCTGCTGCCCAGTCCTGCAGCTTTTGTCACCTTTCCTAAGGACAGGACAACTGTCTCCTGATGCAGATATTGTGTGAATAGCCCTGGGAAATGGTGATCTTAAGATTTCACATGGATCTAAGTCAGTGGCTGCTCTGCAGACCTGCTCCACTAACAAAATTCAAAGAGAACAGATACAAAGAAAGACCTTTAGATTTTCCCTGCAATCTAAATTCACACCCTCCCCTAATCTGGGTTAATTCTCATGTACCAGCAAGTCTTCTGAACACTGTCCAAGACATCACAACTTCAATAAATTCTCAGAGGTTTTATCACATACTGTCAGACAGTCTCGTGAATGCAAGAGCAGAAAAAATAATTTGGGTGACAACTCACTTGCAGAACAAGAGATTCCTTATCATTTTCCAGACGAGCCAGCCTTTCTTGATAAACATCTCCATTCCCAGATATGTGTCCATTAGTCTGGAAAAGACAACAAATACTGCATAGTCAGCTATTGTGCCACAGTGTCATCCAACGTTATCAAAACACTTAATGAGCATTTTTAGTCTGCACAGATTAAGAACAGGTTTGAAGTATTCTGCAGCCTCCAAAGGGTTACAAATCAAATAAACTGTCAACAAAGGACACACGACCACTATTCAGGAGAGAACTGTTCAGGGTCTTAAAGATGAGAAAGGAAGAACCTTATGGTGACCCAGTTCTGCAAAATATACTTACTGTGCATTCAGCATTTTGCTTTTGCTTCCAAAACTTGGACTCATTGCTATACAACACTAAGCCATACTTGCAAAGAGACAAATACCCTGAGACATTCAGCAAGTGAAAAAAAGCCAAACATACAATCTACAAAATGTGTATTATGTTTCTTGCAAGTCATACACACAGCCAGAGACATCCTTTTACATCAGGCACATTCTACTGGGCATGGGTGAACGTCTGCACTCTAAACACATCTCTTTGTAAAGCTGCCTGAGGCTAGAGAGAAACAAGAATACATGTTAATGCTATCAGAGAGTTCAGAGGAATCAGCAACTTTCTTCATAATAATTTCAATGCTCTTGAGCAGCAGGAGGGATTTTATTCTATCCATATTCAAAGCTGTCTCAAAGCATTTGTGATCCACACCACAATCAGATCTTGGCTCAGAAAAGCAAGTCTTGCTCCCATCATGGCATAAATCACTTAGAGGAGTCTGAGAAGCTGCTCTGAAATCCAGGGTGCTCAGCAGAGACACCAAATAATGTTGAGGGGCCCTGTTTTCCTCCTGAATATGTGATGGAAAAAAAAACTGGGTGACTGATCATTGTGCCACTGTGAGCCTGCAGCACAACCCTGCCTTGAGAGGCCACCACCACTCAGGAGCCTCCAGCTCCTGCTTTGAATCTCCCCTGATTACAGAGGATACCTCAGGAAACCTCCTGGCTAAAACTCCTCTTCTAAGTGACATGTCTGACCTTGGGTGGTGGGAGAAACTGCCTTGCTTGAGCCTGAAACAATAAAACTCCCTCCAGCATCACTTAAAGATCCGACACAAAGCAAACAGGAGGAGGTAGAAGTGGTTTGACCTCACCTCAGTGCTCTCAAGAAATCAGGCTGAGTCCTGGAAAGTCTTAAACCACTGAGCAGTACCAAAAGTGTCTCCCAAGCATGAAATTTCACTTGGTGACCACAATATCTCCCCTGAAATTTGCTCCAGCAGACTAAGAAAGGATGCTCTCTAGTAATTTGTACCAGCACCTCATCACACTGATCTGAATTATGACCCTGTATCTGAATTATTTAGCAGCACAATTATTTAGCACCTGACCACCCCAGGGCAAAATTCTTCCAAACTTCAGATTTTGCCACATTTTAACCCCACCCTCTACCAGAATTTAACTCATGCCATTCAAGATCATGAGATCTTCTGTTTTGTAACACTTCAATTTAGGTGAAAGAATTAAAAATGAAATAAACCTTTTGTCTGTTCAACTAGTAGATTATCCTTCAGATTTTGTGACCTGAGTTGTTTGTGAAAACAGAACTGAGGGTTTTGTCTACTGCTGCTGCTCTGCTGCTCCCTTGTCCTTTAAGTCCTCCAGTACATCTCAATCACTTACTCAGCCCGCATAAGAACAGCATCTGTATTTTGTAATTTACAACACATTTATCAATCCAGTGCATGTGTCTGATGTAGGAAGGTGGTATCCATCCCTCACTACAGGCAGCAGAGCTGCAAAGACACCTCTCCATGCTGCTGGGGTAACATGGAATTCCTTGCCAAAGCACAGACTTGACTCCCTGCCTCCCAACCACCACATCAACACCTGAACCACTGACTCTCCTGATAGCTCCAGTCAGCCTAACCAGACACAAATTAACTAAAACCAACGACTGCAGGAAGAAAGTGTGGGGAGGGAAGCTTTGGTTTCACAGCACGATTAACATGTCTGTGAAAACCAACGAGGTGTGAAAGCAGAATGTTAGTCATTGTGCACAGCATCTTGCCAAGACACCTTTGTTGTTAAACTCCGTTCACATTTCTCAGGAAAAATCCGCTTGGCTCAGCATGTCAGCCTTGGCTTTAAAGTAGGAGTGTTTGGAGAGGGAGAGCTCAGGCTGCAGCTGCACCCTGCCACCAGAAAGAGGAGATGGGAACCCCAAACAGGACAACATTATCCCACAAAACAAAAATCAGTGCTAACAGAATCACAGATTTGTTAAGGCTGGAAAATATCTCTAAAATCATCAAGCCCAACCATCAACCCAGCAGCACCAAATGTTCACCACTAAACCATGTCCTCAATGCCATATCCATGCATTTTTAAAATCCCTACAGGAAGGGTGACTCCACCACGTCCCTGGACATCCTGTTCCAATGTTTAATAACCTTTTCAGGAAAGAAATTTTTCATAATATCTGACCTAATCCCACACCTGGCACAACTTGAGGCCATTTCCTCTCATCCTGTCAAACACTTAGGGCAGTTCATCTATTCTTTGGGACAAACATTTGCAGAGATGTCTTAGTTTTGCAAGCTGCATGTACTGGGTGCAAAGACCTCTTTTCTGGGTATTGCCAGAAATATTCTCTAAAATCTGCATAAAACCAGACCTCTTGTAGCACAACAACCCAGAAAATTCAATGTACAACACAAGAATTGTTTGTTTTTGCCTGCAGTGTTATAATTTCTGTATAATACCTGTGACAGACTCTTAATATGAGGTATGAAAAGGCAAGAAAGCCCCTGGTTTTGGTAGTTGGAGAATGGATGACAGAGAAAGACCATGGCAGGTATTTCCAAGAGCAGCAGTCTAAGCACTGCTAACAGCAGTGCACAGCCCCAGGACCTGCAGGCACTGGACACATGACACCTTCCCAGATACTTGCTCTGCACTGTCTTCAAAGGTAAAAAGTTGATTCCTGGCATGATATTCTTCCCAGAGAGATAAGGAAGGAAGAGGGGAAATAAAACAAATGAAAAGAACAGAGCTATAATGGTAGTGAGCAGGACTGGAGAGAAAAAGAGCAGGAATATGCTCAAACACTGGATTTAGGAAAGTAGTGCATCAGGAGATGGGATGGAAGGAGCCCCAGTGTGAAGGAATGGGCTGCAGGGAGGTCTGAAAAATGTCAGGAGACCTGGTGTGTGCAAAACCTGGGTGAGCAACACCCAGTGTGTCCCTCAGGAGCATCTGTCCACCAGGGAATCTGCATCCTCCCCTGGGACTGACCCTGGCAACTACTCACCCTGCAGAGCAACAACTCTGCTTTGGGAGGGGAAGGAAAGAAATAAAACAGTAAGAGCAGCAAAAAAGAAAAGCAAATATTTGATTGAAGAGCATCTGCAAGCATATTTAGGGCACTTGGTAGTTCTGGATCAAATTTTTATCATTTAAGTCAATAAAATATTAACATACTTTACTAGCTGTGTGAGAAAGGCTTTCCATTTCCCAAAGAAGGCTCTTTTCAGCAACTTAAAATCTATCTTCAATTAAGCAGCTAGATTTTGCTTGTGTTTTCAATGTTAGTGATTAATTGCAAAACACTATATGGGAAGAGAATGCAGATTTACCAATAACGACTTTAATCCTAAAAACAAAAGAATAGTCACAATGCCACTGAGGCTTCACTGAAGTTTGAGGTCAAGCATTTACTTAAAATGCCTTGTAAGATCAGACCCAGTGCACTTACAAACTCTGCAAGATTAATCCACAGCTAATCTCTTAAACATGTGTGTAAAGCTTTGTTTGTAATCATCTAAGTGTAAAAATCCACGCTGCTTTGGAGGGAATTATTCCTGTAGTAAGTAGATGCATCACCAAACTTTCACAGGTTGCCTGCCTTCAGTCTTTAATTCCTTTTCCCTGAGAGTGAGTTCATAATTAAAAAAAAAAAAAAAAAAAAAAAAATCTGTTTCCTTAGTTGCTGAACTCTCCTTTCAAAAATAAACCTCATTTTTAGCCTACCACAGCTGATACCCTCATTTCCCTTCATTTTCTCTTCTGCTTTGGAGATGAAATAAGCAGCACAAATCACACTGCTCTTGCTGTATGTGCAAGTTTGGTTTGTATAGAAGGAGCAGCCACTCCACAGCACCATTTCCCTGCACAGCAGATTGCACTGACTGTTTGGGCCACCACAGTCAAGGCAACAGTTGGGCAAGTGAGCCTTTCCCAACACCTCTTTCCTGACCATCTGGAGTTAAATTGGAGCTCATCAACATGCTTATGTGGTTCAGATCATTACAATACACATTACCTATGCTCAGTTAAACAAAGCTGCTGCTGTTCTGCTTGTTCCCCTAGCTTTAGAGCCCCTTGCAGGAGGGTTCCTCCAGCCTCAGCTACCTCAGCATCACTTGGTGAGCCTCTGGATGTCCCAAGCTAAGTATCCACCACCTGTGATGCAGACCTGTGACAGCTTTACTCTCTGTCAGCATCAATCCCATCCCAAATTCATACAGTTCATACTGTCTGAGCTGGTGTACAACCAGTTTATGTAGGAGCCCATCTCTGCCCTCCCAAACCAGCCTCTCCTGCATTTCCCACTTCCCTGCCCAGAATATTTACACTCCAGCAGCAGACTTGCTGCTAAGCTTTTCCTAAAGTTTACAGGTTACTTCCCCCCCAGAGAATGAGAAGGGGAAAAAGAAAAACAACCACAAACCCACTCAAAGCCTCCCACACTATATTTTAAAGGCTTCACTACAATGAAAGTGGATTCTGCAAGAAAAGCAGCTGAACACAGCCCTTCACTCTGAGGCATTTACCTGAAACATTCTGTACACATAAACAACCCGCTGCTGAGCAGGGAAGATGCAACCTTTCCACAATATTCTGTTTCCTCAGCAGCAGCCCAGCTGGTGCCTGGTACAGGAGAAGGAGGAGAGCTCCCTGCCAGCCTTGCCCAGCTATGGCTTGTCACTGGGAGAAACGCAGGAGCCGGCACAGGCAGAGCTCTCCTTACCTTATTTAGCCAGACGCAGTGCCCGTGAATGTCCCAGCTGTACTCCATGCTGGTCATGCCTGTTTTCATGCATTCACAGATGCCAGAAGCTGAGGGCTGCGGGCTCCTCTGAGCCGAGCTTAAGTGGCAGCAGGTCCCCTCGCCCAGGCGAGGATGGAGGCGAGCGGAGCGGGAGATGCGGGAAGCAGCAGCAGCAGCAGCGCTCCTCAGGCGGAGCGAGCAGCTCTGGGGAATTAACACATCAAAGCCCGGCACAAACTCCTCCAACCCGGCACGTTCAGGGGGAGGGAGGTGCAGAGCAGCACAAACCTGACGGGAGCAAGGACAGCCCCACGCAGGTGACACCCGGCTCTTGTCACCAGCGCAGCCCGCTCCTCCTCCGGAGCCTCCCGGAAAGCATCCGACCCGAAAGAGATTCCCACCCCTTCACCCGAGCACGGAGTAAACAGGAGGGGCTTTCCCAGTAATTGGGAAAGCTGCAGGAACACATGTAATTAATTCATTTGTAGACGCCAAGAAAAAAAAATGGAAGAAAAAGTTGGCTCAGCTGCCCCAGGTCTCACAAGCAGCTTGTCCCAAGTTCAGAATGATGTAACAAACAACAATAACAACCAACCTCTGTCCCGGGGTTCAAGTTTCAATTGACCCACTACCAGCAGCAGCATGACAAATTCTTAGTATTTCTGACCACAGAGCCCAGCTTGGAGAGTCCTGTGATTATCTCAAAAATCACTTCTATTACTATAATGAAACATCTACAACTACCACTGATAGAGAAACACCTCAAAACCATGAATGCTGAGTAACTCAGGAGATAGCAGGAGAGCAAAGGACAAGTAGAAGCTGTGCTTCTTAAGCCAAACTGATTCATTTTGGATTGGGAATGGTGATTTTTGATGGGTTGCTCTTACTGCCAAAGAACTCATCCCTGATACATGAAGATGGCACGCCTTGGCCCCTATTATGAGCCCCTATTATCTTCCAGTGTTAAAAACACACCAATCTGGATGATCACCTTTAGCAAGAAGCAGGGTCCTGTGTTTCCAGAACTTTGGGAGGTGGATCTCTCAGGGACAAAAGGCATTGCCAGCAGGGAGTGGAGGATGACAGGCTGACAAGGTATCACAAGACTCTTACTGCAACTTGAGAAGAAATCTCAAACTGTTTGGTGGTAACACCCTGGTGCCACACATTAGCATAGGGCTTTTGATACCTAAACTCAACATAAGCAGAAGCTGAATCAAATGACTGCACTGTACACCCACACCAGAATAATAAAACAACAAACTTGGGTTTGAAGACAAGATTTATATTTTTTTCCCATGAATAAGAGATGATTTCTGGCTAACCAAACTGCTTCCTCCATTTGGAAATCACCATCTTGTCTAAATAAGTCAGCACATCTCTGTAAGATTACAAAGGTATATGTATCCAGCAAGGAAAATTCCTCTCTAAAAGCTTATATTAACTTATATTAACTCTCCTTATATTAACTCATTACTCCCAGCTCCCCTGTGGAAGAACCAACTTAAAAGATGTGAAAATCTGAAGCTGGTCTGTGAGGCAGCAGCAACACACTGGATTGCATGAGCCACCATGGACACCTCAGCTCAGCCATCATCTGGAGATGAGCTGAAAATGTTCTGTGGTTGGACTTGATGATGATCTTAAAAGCCTTTTCTAACCTTAATGACTGAATGATTTTGTATGATTCAATAAAACTTTGGAGGCTATAAAGTTTTGCTTGATCCTAAAGTCAACTTCAGAAATCCACTTATGGAGTGAAAATAATTATTAAAATGTACCTTATAAAATATACATTTAAATTCAGAAAGTCACTTCCAAAGATAAAGCCACAGCTACACTTGTTGTAGGTTTTAAAGAAAAAAATATTATGTTATCCCAGCTCTTTCACTTCAGGGGCGCATCCTTTAAAGAGGAGAAGGCACACACCAGGACTCACACACACAAGTTCAGACCAGAAGCATGGGGAAAATGGCTCTGAGCTGTGGGAAGGCACTGTCCACCCACTCCTACTCTTCACTCTTCTTTTTAACAAGACACAGTTGGTTTCTTCTTTCTGGGAAAGTTGTTGCATAAGATGTATTTTAAAAAAATGAAAAAAAAACAAAAAAACTCCAACCACTTTCGAGAAAAGTAATAACCAGAAGGAAAACTGTCTCTTGTTTGTTTCAACTAAAGAAAAACTGGAGGAACGCTCATGGCTGGGAGCAAGGTTTGCAAGAATTACTCTTCAAGAGATGGATCTATCAGCTTCCAGCTGGACACAACAGGGTCTTGCAAAATGTGGAGTTTTGTTTAAAATGGTTTTGCTACTGGTGCTGATGCTAGAGATTACTCACACACTGCCTGTACTGAAGCCAGAAGCTCAATTTTCACGGAGCACAGCACGTGCCTTATTAAGGCGCACACTGAAACACACTACACATTTCTTCTGACCAAGAGTATGCTGAAAAAACTCCAGAACTTTGGAACAGTTACGACCTAGCTATGGATTTCAGGCCTGGCTCCCAGTGAAGGCATGGAGTCCAAACATGTTTGAGCTCAGAAAGGTCTCAGTCCCTTCCCAGACTTGGAACAAACAGCCTTATTTGTAGTTTCACCCATGACACGTACGTGGAGATGTGAGCAGGGTTTCAGCAGCAGAGATCAGTTTTGAGCTGCAGTGGCATGCCCCAGTTAAACTGACTTCTCTGTGCAGCAGAGAGCTGCATGTACAACTTTTCTCAGCTCTCCCTGGGGACCACATGATGGATTCTGTTGGAAGGGCTGTGCCAGATGCCTGGGCACTGTACGTGTGCTCTGGTGTCATGTGGCCATCTGGCACCACCCATTAAAAAACAAAAAGCAGCACGAGGTGTTTTAACCCACTGGCCCTTTTTGGCTGCATGCACACACACACTGAGAGAAAGGAAGAGGATCAAGGACACATGGCAGCCCATTCTGGCATGGCAGGGCTGAACGCTCTGCCCTATTTTACAGAAACTTTGGGTGACTGCTGCATCTCCTTTTCCCAATGTGGGCACCAGTGGTTTGGCTGCAGGAGCCAGGGGAGGATTTTTCTCCTGTGACACAGTCTGGCAGCAAAAAACACTATTTTTGTTTTCCTCTGAGACACAAGAGGCTTGCTTACAGCCCAACATGGGATGCCACACACCAGTTCCTGCATCCTAGGGGATGCAACTTCCTGCATGGAGGATTAAACCAGTTTCAAACAAAGGTGTCTGCCCTTCCTCTGTAAAGGGGGCACAGTTGCAAAAAACCTTCTTGCAAACCATCCAGGCACTCCATGTGACACCTCCCTGCTCAGACAAGGACTGGTGACACCTGCAAATCCTGTGGCTGTAGCACACTCTAAGTGGAATGCTAAGTTTTTCCTACAAGGGGCTTTAAGGATGACAGAGCATACAGGGTAATAATTTGAGGCAGAATAAGGAATAATTGAGGCATAGATGGAATAGCAATTTTCTGCAGTCTTTGGTACTCACAACCCCTGCATATCTTTTCCAGTGGTTGGGAGGCACTGAACTGAATGGCTCAACAGAGCCCTTCCTCTCCCACTGAGCCCATGGGTGCAATAAAACCCCACTGCTGTCTCACTGCCCTTAGGTGATCCACACTGTATGGGTCTGAAGGGCCCCACAAGTCAGGCACCCCTAAATCACACACCTGCCATCACAAGGGGCAACAACTGGTCTCCACCTCATTAATCTCAGCAGGCACTGCAGCCTCAGCCATGCTGCCACAATAACCTGCAGGGGATCAGCACCACTAAACAAGGCCTAAAGATGACTGTGAACACCATGGGAGAGTGCAGTTTCCAAGACTGTTTATTTGGCATATTTTTTTGTTTATCAAGGCCACAGTTGCATGAAACCTGTTATGGCCACAGAGAGCAGTGAGTAGTTAGAGCAATGTTCATGGCTGTATGTTACACAGGCAGGGAATGCTGATGTTAGCAGGAACTCTGCCTGTTTTAAAGATCTGATTTCAATGTCACTCCTGTCTCCTGCTCCTGATCTCAGCATTGGCTGCCACACTTTCACAGTGGGGGCGAGATCCCACTCTGGAGGCAGTGGGAGAGCTCCCATGTGCTTCATTAAGTTTCAAGCATTTCCAAACGAGTAGTTCAAAGCAAAGATTTAAAAAAAGGAAAAAGAAGGCTCTTCCTTAGATCTTTCTGCAAGGGCTACAGTAGCAGTCCAAGGTGCCCATCTGTCCCTGCATTGCTGTGCTCAGCCCCCATGACAGCAGATGGCACAAAGGGCTGCCCAGTTCCAGCCACAGCAAACACAGCCCTGCACCCAGCTATCCATTTCTCAAGATAAAAATGCTCTCTGCAGGACCAGCCATGACTCCAGGGAGACTGAGTCCCTCCCAGGGGGTGCAATGCCCATCCTGGGAAGGGAACAGGTGATGGTGGTCACCTCTCCCAACAGGCACACAGAAGACAGAGCCACCACAGTCCTGCAGCAGACTTCACCAGGGCTGGCACCCCAATTTCAGCAGCAAAGTGTCACCTTGGCCAGTGCCCAGTGTGTGACACAGCAGGACCTGGCCACAGTTGCAGGGTGGATTTGACAGAATATACACAAGTGCCCACCCACTGCTGTCACTGTGACAGCTGTGGTGAGGCTGGCTTAAAAACTGAAGTGTGGCCTCTGGGAGCAATTCCTGACTTCCACTGCTGGAGCTTCTCCAAAATCTGCACACACCTGGACCTCCACAACACAAACCCTGCCACAAACCATGAGCACAAGGACTCTTCCTTGGCCCTGCTTGGAAGTCACCAGTCACAGGGCATCTGGAGGCAAACCCAGTAGGTCCTTCAAAATTGATGCTGTTTTAACTCTCCTCTTGGTAAGTACAACATTTTATTTCCCTGGGCAGACTTCAGGTAACCTACACTCAGATAATCTTTGATTTTTTTTGGGAAAACCAAGTCTTGGGGATAGAACTGCCTTGTTAATTATGGTTCTGTGTATTTTTAAAGCAGAATGACAAAAACTGGCTCATTCACAAACACAGAAAATAAAAGTTTGGTTTGGTGTCCAGATTAAAGGGATGCAGAGCTTACGCCGCTCCCTTATGTTAGCAACAGCTTTTCCAAGACTCTGCAGCAGTATCTCCAGAACAAAATCTCTCTAAACAGCAGTGTGGAACACAGCCAGTCTAGTCACCACCCAAAACGAGCCTGGCAGAGGTGAAGCAAGGTGAGACTGTACCATTTGACTCTGGAGCCACTCGATGAGAGCCTCGGCCGTGGAGTCGGGGACCTGGCAGCGCAGCCCCTCCCTCTCCTCCGCCTCCATCATCTCCAGCAGCCCCCGCAAATCCTCCACCAGGTGCAGCGCCCGCAGGCCCCCCATGAACGGGGAGGTGGGGGACTGGCAGTCAAAGATGCCATTGGAGTATTCCAGCGCCTTGGAACCTGCAGGGAGCAAAACCGCATGGGGTCAGGCACGGCACGAGGGCTGGGAAAGGGTGGGGGCTGCTCCTGGCAGGGCTTATCCCAACCAGACTCAGTGCTGGTGCTTGGGGAGGGGAGCTCCAGCAGGAACAAGGTGGGCTGGTGCTCAGGGAATGGGAATGCCACAATCTGCCCGTGGGGTGGAGGCATCCTGCTCCCCGGGATGAATTCCCAAGGCAGAAGGTGCTGCCGGGGATGGAACACCCTCTGCCAACACCCTGAGTCACCCTGCAGCCACTGAATGACCCAAGTCACATTCCATTGCTGGTGTCCAGAGGAAACCATGCCCTGAGTTTTCCATGCTGCTCCAAGGCACTGGAAATTTTTTAAAAATAGTAAAAAAGATGAAGATAAATTAAAGGACCAAATCGCTTCTGCATGGGAATAAATTTTAAACCCAGCAATTTGACACAGTAGCACTGACATTTGCATGTTAATAAAGAGAGAAATCTCTCATTTGCATAAACTCACAGGATGCATATTTGACCTACATTAGAAGTTGCTATATATTAAGTAAGAAAGGAAACTATGAATTTAGGATTAAGGTTGATTTAAGTCAACCTAGCTAATTCCAACTGTAATTCCAGTACACTGATTTGTGACCTTAATTCTGTAATACCTCGGCACAATGAGACATGTTCATGACAGACCTTCATTTGTGCTGTCAACTTTTAGAAACTACAAGGATATGCCATTTATGCACTTCCATGAACTTTCATTCACCCCATCTGGCAAGCCACAAAAATCCAAGTATTCTGCTAAATTCCCACTGAAAACAATAATGAGAAAAATAACCCAAACAGCACAGGAGCTGATATCCCTTTGTTATATTCCTTTATAGACCTATTCACAGACATGGGTAAATGAAGTCTGTGGTGACTTAAAATCTTCCCAACATCACATTTTGTTTTTATATTAAACCTCATCCTGCCATAACCAACTTGGGCTCTTGGAAACACAAATACAGGATCAGATCCAAATACCAGTGTCTACTTATGGAAATTACTGAAGTCACAGTTTACATGTATTTTTAGAGATCATCATGATCAAACTGAATCCCCTTTACATGTGTTCCTGCTATGTGTCCTTAATATCTTAGGCAGAGTCATTGTTCAAACAAAGCACACACTGTATGATTATTTTTTCCCTAAGGAAAATTGCTTAAGTGGAACTACTAAAAATTTATAACTGTGTTGCTATACTTGTGAGGGTATTTTTGATCATTGACTTCTTCATCTTTCCCTCCTATATGTTGAGTATTTATATTATTCTCTAACTCACTAGACTCAGCTTAAAAACAGAGGTTGTATTCTTTGTGATGCCTCTCTCCGGACAACTTACAATTTACAGGTACTTATAAAAAATCCAAATGTTTAAGGCAGTTCCAAACCAAACATTTGGACCCAAGGCATTCCAATTTTGAAAAGAAAAAAAAAAAAAAAAAAAAGAAAATTAAATTAATGTTTTAACTCTTCCGAGTTGAGGGACGTTATTTGTTAACTCTAAGCTATAATGGAAGGCACTGAAAACAATTCCCAGCATATTCCCTCTCTGTCTGGAGCTCTGTCCTCCTGGTGGGAGAAAGGAGGACCCAAAAAGCAAAATAAACATCTGCCCAGGTGTTTACCTGCTATAATGCCATCCATCTGCTCCAGGGCTGCAGCGAGCATGTCACTGGCATCACTCATCATCTTCTCTCTTCTCAGGAACAATCACCAGCTACACCATAAGGAGCAGTAAAATGCCAATGGTGTAAGTTGGTCCAGAGCCTCAAGTCTGCAATTTAATCTGCAAAAGAGAATTTAATTACACTGTGTGTCCTCTGAATTCAGGCATCACTGCTGTCAGATCAGAAAGAAGACTGGGGCCATTTGCTGACCACAATAAATGGTATTCACCATAAGGCACGGACTCAGATTGAGGAATCAAAGCATCAACCTCATGACCCAGTTCCTAGTGGCCCATGGCCTGTTCTGCCCACAGGTCCATGCCACTGACAGGACATCCCACAGAACACCTCAGAAATCCCATGTGGCATTCCCAGGAAGCTCACAGAGACACAGACCTTCTATCACTAAAAGGGAGCTGCAACTCAGCAACAAACCATATGTGTGTCTGCTGTAATTTTCTCCCCCAAAAAACAGAAAAGAGAGGTCTGACCACTTCTCTGAGATTTTTGGGCATGGAACTGTCTGCCTACAGGCAGGATCTCTCAGATGCCCATGGCTCACTGGATGTAGTGTGCATGCATTGACTATCCAGGGTCTGAGTTTAGCAGACTCACATCATAACAATGCAATCTGATCTCACTCTCAAACTTCTAGAAGTCAGATGTGGTGCCCAAAGGAGTATTTCCAGCAGCCTGGAAAAGCAAACCTGTTCAACATGCTGCCTGTAGGTGAACTAGCACCAGAAATCCTACTGGGCTACAAGTTAATTTAAGCAGGTGCTCAGGAACTTGGATGAAGTGGAGCTGCAGGGGTCAGAGGCATTCCCAATCCCTCCAGCCCAGCACAACAGACACACAAACCACCAACACTGCCCAGATTGCCTTGGCTTTAGTCTAATACACATGAGACTGCTTCTGCTATAAATACAGCCGGGGAACAAAGATAAACAAACACCAGGAAGGAAAACTCACTTTAACCTTTGCATGCCCTGCCATTTGGTTTTTGTATTAGGCCACACCACTGCTGACATTTGCCCCAACACGAGCAATTAAGAAAGTAGTTCACGGTATCTCTGGCATAAATCCTGGAAAAGAGTCTACTAAAAAACAAATCTAAACAAAAATCCCCGTTATAAACTGATTTTTCCCTCCTACGAGTCACCTTATTGGTCTGACCCAGCTGGGAAGGAGCTCTTATTGGAGGCTGCCAGCCAGCTTTGCTGAAATGTTATCCTTAAAATGCCAACAAACATTTCATCTTCCACAACAACATTTTTATTACATGAAGTAGGTCCAAACCCTAAGGTAACCTTTGAACAAAGGCACAAAGACTGCTGCACTTTTGGTAAATGCCTGGTTTTATTACGTGGTTGTCAGAGTCAGAAAAACCAAAAGAACTTCAAGCAGTCAAAATACCTGTAACTGAAGATGCTGCAAATCTTAAAAAACCAGCAGCATCGTAACTGAAGACTTCCAGCCTTCAAGAAGGAAGCTCCCAGTTTTAAACACAATGTAAACATTCAGCTTCAATCAGTATAAGACCTGCCAGAATAAGCAGATACTAAAAGACAATTGGTTCAGTGCCTCTACATCTGATGAAAATGAGCAGAAAATGCAGCTTTTGCACACACATTCACTTGGGCAACACTGAAGACAGTCTCTTTCTTTTTATCTGCTTAAGATTTCCTGGCTCTGATATCAGATCCTCAAATATGGGTGTCTATGAAGGCAGAGTGTGAACAATCTGCTGTGGATTTCCCTCAAAGGCCAAAGAACACACAAGAAAGCCCGGGGCTTCTACAGCCCCAGGCAAAGCACTGATTTCTCACAGCTCTAAGTGGAAAAAGACCAACAGCACAAAGCAACCACAAACCCACAGAAGCCAATCAGTGATTGGGAATCAGAAGTGCACATGAGCTTTTCAAAGTGCATAAACATGGAGCATGAAGAATACAGAGCCAGCCTGTTCTAAAGAGGTGCCCAGTGACATGGCAAGAGGCAATGGGCACATATAAAAACACAGGGAATAGAATTAAAATTGGAGAAGAAAAAAAAAAAGGCTAAATAAAAAAGAAATAATTTTTTAAAGTTTTTTTACTATGAGGATAGCAAGTAATAGAAGGGGTTGCCCTTTTGGGGTCTCCAACCTTGGAGCTACTCATAGCCCAGCTGGACCCTACATGGCACAGCCTGTCCAGGGCATCCCTGCTTTGGGCAGGGGCTGGGCTGGAGACCTCCTTCCCACCTCAGCATCAGTGAGCTCAGTGCAGCTCATGATCAAGCATTAAACACAGTCCTGGAGGCTGGTAGGAAAAGCCTCTCTAGGCTAAAAACACACAAAGGAACAGAGTGCTCCCTTAACCACATCTGGTCACAGTGCACCCCTTGATTCTCACCTTCTGGCTAGGAAATGCATGAACTAGGGACAAGGAACTGCTAATTTAAACTATATATACAATATAGCCATGGTCTGTAGGCACAGAAAAATCAATATCCTTGCACTTCATCCAGGTGCAACCACCCCTCATGTTTGCAAAAAGCACTCCTTACTTTCCTAAACAAGGGAAATGTCTATGGTTGTCAGAAATCCCTAAGGCAGCTCTACTGATGGAGCAGACAGTGGTACCAACAGCACCCAAGAGACTTCCAGGCTACCTGGCTCTGCCTCCAAGGAAAGACACGTGGGTTCCACAGAGCTTCCTCCACTGCTATTCCCAAAGGAGCTGCACTGCTAAGAGCAGCAGGGAAAAATTTTAAGATAAAATTTACTCAAGCAAGACCCTGCAAACACACAGACCTCCAAAAACTCTTCCACCACTCACAAAGCAGCTGTTGGCAGCCTGACCAAGCCCACAGCTGAGAAACTTGGAGAGGTGAAATCAAAAAGAACAAAAAGGCCCCAAGCTGAACAGCTGGGGATGATGCAACAAAATCCCATTTCCCTGGTTATTTGGTCCTAAAAGTGATCATTGAAAACTAGCCTGGAACAGCACATCCTGCTCTGGCCGCTTTCCCAGCACAGTGCAGCACGTCCAGCAGTCAGGAAGTAAAATTGGAAGTATCCTTCCCTAAATAAGGTGTAGAATTGGTTTTGGTCTTTGCAGATCAGTGGCATGTGGGGAGGGGCTGGGCAGAGGGCAAAGAGGACCTCATACATCAGGGGAGCAAAATACCAATCTGCATGGACCCAGAAAAGACAACAAACCCCTGGAGGAAGAGGGTGGAAAGGGAAGGTGCAGAGGGAGCCAAAGAAACACAAACCAGCAATCAACAGCCCTTTATGGACTATAGGAAAGAGGACAACAATAAAACACCAGCAGATTAATCCCTGTGCCTTCCTGAAGAGCACCCTCTGACTTCACAAACTTTAAGAGAAGCTTCAGCTAGCCACTGACACAGCAGAGCTTTTCCTACATGTATGTTCCACTCTTTACTCTTTATGGCTTTGGTCTAATACAAATAAAACCTAAATAGAAAACTCAAGGGTTTGGAGTTTTTTTTCCTTGGCAGCGATTAAGGAAAACCACCCGGGTAACAGGAACAAAAATCCATCCAGGAGGAGTGCTATGGAGCTCCTTAGGAAAACAATGTGTAGCAGATGACAAGCAGTTTAAATTTCCTTCATCCACAAAAGCAGGAAGGGGAAAATCATCACTTTAACACAGATGGATCTATGGCATGGCAGATGAATGAGATATCAGGATGCACACAGGAGACAGAGAGGCAGATGTATGAAATCCAGCCCTGGCATAACGTTACTGACAACACACCTGAGAGGAAAGTACTGACAGTGCCCTGCCTGACAGACTATTTAAAATAAGTTTTCTCTTGCTTTCCAAGAAAATGACAACACTTACCTTCCTGTGTGCACAACCAGTGCCAGGTGGGGTGTGGGGGTCCCTTTGTACAGAGGCAGATCCCCCTTTTAGAGCTCCCAGCTGAATACCTTGCTCATGCCGACAAGAACAAGCATCGCTTCGTCAAGCCTCTATTTACAGCCCACCATTAAAAAAATCCAAAAATAAAATACAAATGCAGCTCTCTCCACTATCATTTATGATTAATCTTATCACTAGCTGGCATTTCTACCACATCCTTGGCTGTAACAGAGTGGTCTTACTTATTTAATGTCCCTTCCTCTGGTTCAAAAGCACCAGCTGGTTGCTAGGGCTGTGCTGTTCACTTTTCAGTAGGTGGAGATTTTTTATTTTTATTTTTGAATGACATACAAACCCTCTGGCTACAGCGCTGGTGAAGACGTATTCCAAACGGCTTACAGAGAAAACAAAATGCTGCCCTGCAAATAAACACAAGGAAAGCTGGAAAAAAAAACCACAAAAAACCCAACAAGGGCTCTGTGAATGGAACTGCAGTCTGTTGGATGAAAACAGGAAAGCTGCCTGGGTATGGATTTCAAAATTTGATATTTAATTAAGATGGCAGACTTCAAAAAAGAAGGGAAAAAAAAAAGTGCTTAAGCATTTTACATATGTAGGAAATGATAGTTTTCCCACCCAGAGGCTGCCTCTCTCCTAAATCAAACAGCACACACACAGGCATCAAGGGGCAACACCTCTGAGCCCATATTTTTGTTATTTTGGGGGTGGTCTCATTCTGCATCTCCACCTGCAAAACACACCAGACTTTAAAGCCCAGAGGTTCTCAGAGTTAAAGGGGATCAGCTGCCAGCTGGAAGCTCTGAAGGCCCAGAGGACACACAGTGCCCAGGATGTCACTGCTCTGGGGAAGGGAGGGCTGGCTTTTGTCCCACTCACCTTCCTCTTTGTGCACATGGGCTGCAAATGCTCAGCACTGGGAAATAAAGCATCAGCCACAGATTATTTTTATGACATGATGCAGCAAGATGGATGACTTAAGTTTCCCAGCTCTCCCATTCACACATAAACCCCTTTAAGCCAGGAAATTCTGATACACAGAAATTAAAAACCTTGATTAGTGCTTGTTTCTGAGAGCTGCTGAGAGTAAAAGAGGACTCCCAAGAGTTGGCTGTCACCCCAGAGCAGCCTACCATCAAAGTAAAATGAAAAAGCTAAGAAGTTGCAGTCATCTTTTCTGGGGAGGGTGGGAAGAAAGAACCTGTTCCACAGCAAAAGACCCTAAAAACTATCAAAATCCATGTCCTGCATTCTCACTCCTTCATGTACCAGATGACTACATGAAAGCAATTTCTAAATTCATCTCTCTTGCCTCACTATACTAAAACAACACATCCTTAGCAATTAACTTTTACAAAATAAAGCTCTATTTCATGAAGACAAATGCCATTTCAGACACATCTATTTCTGCTTTTTCTGGCAGGCCAGAAGAGAAACACAAACACACAGAGACTTATTTACAAAATACATTTCAATCACAATTGCAAACAGTTTCAAATGAATTCAATCCAAATTCCTGGCACAGTTTCTCATGGGATGTTTTGAAGATGCTCAACTACAGTGCCACCAGTCAGTAGCAGTTTAACACTTACTAATGAATATATTCGGGTAATTTACACTTGGACTCATTAACATTTCCTCTAATGTAAATGACGACTCCATTTCATTCCTTCCAGGCCTGAAAAGAAACTAAAAAAGAAAATGGATCCTAGTTGAATACATGGCTCTGGTGTTTTGAAAGAAAATAACAAATTAAATTAAAAAAGTTAAATTAGGAAATGCTAGAAATGCTTCACTGGGAATAATATAGAGAAATATCTTAGTTTCAGACAGGGATGGGAATCTAGTAAGGTCTCAGATATGCTTTTGGCCAAGTAATTCAGATATTGTCCCCCTTACCCATGGTCATCAGGTGGTTCCAGGTGTATCCATAACATTATTATGGATAAAACAGGCCAAATGTTGGCAAAGGCTTACTTTAAACTGATAATGTCTATTTATTTTTATAAATAAAATTCTTTTTTAATTTGCCGAGCTGTAGTCAATGACATCAAAGCAATACTGCTCTCCTATTACGCAGGCCTACAAAAAAAAACAACAAATGTCCCTTTGTTCCCTAAGTCTAGATCTTTTCTTTGTTCCCTGAATTTCATTATTTCTTTATTATACAACAAACGTTATTTATTTCCTTTAACTGATAAAAATGAGTGGAAGCACACTGAGGATAAAAGCACATCCCATAGTATGTAAGAAATGTCTCAAGATAAAAGGTTTCAAGCTGTAGTAATTACTTTAAAGTGCTTTAACAGCACAAAACACAGAAATCCTTCCAAAATATAAATGTTTATACCTGGGAAAAACTTACCTCAAATCACACGACTTTTACTACAAAGCAGCTGAGTCGAATTCTGTGCTTTGCCTTAACATTTGTTAAACGTTCTGGTCGTAAATCAAAAGCTCAGCCTCAACAAGATAAGCATCCTTGAGATCCTTTAACAGAGATGCATACACAGCAACCAGCTTATGTAAACACCCAAAGCCTCTGAGTCAAGGTTTATGGCTTAGATTCATATCCAATAACAAAACAAACCCTTTATTTGGGTCTCCAGCACTGAAATCACTCTGGTTGCTTATCTCTGCTACCCTCCTCCAGCAGCTCTTTTGTTGTTGTTGTTGCAATTGAAAGGGAATTTAAAAACCCAGGTTTTACACTGACAGGTGATATTGTTTTGTGGGCTCTGAGTGCAGCTCCTTACCTGCACAGAAGCTGTGTGATGCTAATACCTGTCTGCACATCCTCCTCAGCCTCACTTTCACTCTTTTCTCACAAGCAATCCAAGGTCAAATGAAGTCTTGTAAAAAAACAAGACAAAACAAAACAAAAACCACCCCCCCACACAGACCACTTCAGGCTGTTCCTGTTTCACTGGTTAACTGTTTAATAGTCTTCAACTTTTCACCTCAGAGAGCCTGAGAACCAATACATTATTTTCTCACTTGTTTTGCTTGGGTCCACTGATTAGAAAAACAAATGAGATATTCATCCCTGACTCAAGACTGCTAATGCAAGCAAGGAAATGCCTCACATTCCCCAGCAACATGTTACTGACACACTGTGGCCACACAGGCTACAAAACAAAAGAGGCTCTGTTGGGTGACAGGCCAAAAGGCAGCTCTTAAAAACACCTTAAAACCCACCTGAGTCCTGGTACAGGACTGAGAGCACTGACCCACATTTAGACCCCATTTCATAGCTTGTGCCACTTTCTTTCAATGAGCTGCATCCAATGGTCAAATTCACAATGATTTGGCTCTAGATTTTGGACCTTCAAGTCTAAGGATTTCTGGATGCAAATTTTCAGAGTTGACACAACACAAAGGAGAAGTAGAGGGCACCATCCATAAAAAGTCCATAAATGAATAAAATACATTTAGCCTGAAGGATGTTTTAATACCTGTCTGCAGAAAACAACAAAAATCCAATGCCTTGTAATTTTACAGCAATTGTTACACACAGAAAGTCTGTGTATAGTTTGTATCCTTCCCCTTCTATCTGCCTCTGACTTTGCTGTGTTAAGATTCACCTTTCAGATGTAATATGAAAAACAACAGTGTGAAATCTGAAGCACACATCTGTGTGTGAGGATACTTTTGTTTTTCAAGGATTCATGATCTCTGAGAACCTGAGCCTGCCAGTACCACCACTGCACCACTGCCACAACATGATTCTCCATCTCAACTCTCCTGGCATTTAAAAAATGAAGCAGGGTAAAATTCAACTTGGTTAGGGAATCCTTTTTCTGCATTGTAATAGAATGGGACTGAATTTTAATGAGTGCGAAAAATGAAAATTGTAGGCTAACTTTCCCTCTGATCTTCACTTTTTTCTCCTCAAAAACTTGTGGACCTCTTTAGGGCTTCTCCTAAACTGAAGCCCTTTGCCAACAGCCTTTGTTTAGGTAGCACAACTGGTAATCTGAGAGTGCACATCAAGACAAGCTGCTTTAGGCAGCACATGGACTTTAATCACTATTAAAAATGGATGTTCTACCTTTGACATTCCTGAAATACTCGATATGGGTTCAAAACACAGACTTCAAATTTTGCATTAGTTCCCAGCTTTGAAAAGGGACAAGTGGTTCATGGGTATAACACTCTGAAAAGTGTTTGTTCACCTCAAACAGTGACCTCTGATGTTTGATGACTGTGGAGTGTGCTATCCCACAGCCAGCCAGAGCTGCCACAGACCCTGCAGGGCAAGGCACTGCCAGGCAGTGTGGCTCTGCTGGGATGCACTCCCTCCCTCATCCCCTCAAAACCATCCTGACTGTGCCCTGGGACACAGCCTATGCTGACTGCCCAGCTCTCCAGAGCCACTTGTTGATGTTAGGGTGAAGAAGAGGCACACACAGACAGGGCATTTTCCCAGTGCTGCCCTTCCCACACTTTCTCTCAACCACTTCTCTTCCCCACATCCCTTGGGAAAGCACAGCCCCAGGGATTTCAGTAACGCTGGAGTAAGCAAAGTTTTTTATTCTTTTTTATTTTCAGCCAGGGTGCAGAGTGCTGTTGATTTTGTCTTGCTTTTTCAACACCAAAGTCCCAGTGCCAAGAGATGAAGGACAAAAGCTGTGTGCTCTCAGCTCCAAGAGAGGGCCTTCCTCTTCTGAATGCTGCACTGGTGAGTAGCAAGCCAACAAATCCCAAAAACCCCACTACTACAGTGCAGCTTTAAAGAACCACATGCTGCCCAAATGATTGCTTGGCTGGGCAGCCCTGTGTCCTGCCTACTCTTGTGCCAGCTCTGCTCCTCAGCACAGAAGAAATTTAGCAGCCAGGACACAGGAATCAGCTCTTTTGTTGCTCATTCTTTTCTCCTGAAAGCCTACAGGTGGTTCTTCAGGGTAGAGATGTTGTCCTCTCCATCCTCCTCTTGCACAACTGGCTCCTCCTCACCACCCCTTGCAGAAAGATGGTTTCAGTCCTGGTGCCCTGCAGCTTCCAGCATCACTCAAGGCTAAATAACTCAGTGAAGCAGGGGCTGAGAGGAGCTCACAAGACAAAGACATGGTGCTAGGGGAATGGAAACAATGCTGGGGCGGGCTGGAGGGCTACACAGTTAAGGATAGTATGTTCATGGTTGATGAAGGGTGGGAGGGTTTCACCAGCAAGGCAGAGGGAGGCAGCAGATCAGCAGCTCTGGCCCCTGTAGGAACTGAGCTTTAAACACAACTTGCCTCAGCCCTACACTCTCCTCTTTCTCCTGGAGCAGGAAGAGGAGAGAAACTGGGGGGGGAAAAAGGCCAGAAGAGAAGAAAGTGTCTCCTTTCTGCTGCTTCCCTTGTAAGAGAGAAAGGTCTAGGGACAGAAGAGAGCAGCCACTCTCCATCCCATGGCCAAGCCTCTGGGGATATGTAGGAGGGGGGAATATCCCACCCCTCACCTCATCAGCAGGATGAGCAGAAAGTGCTGGCTTTGCAGCTGAGGAAGATGCAGTCCATGAGATGAAGACAAATCTTAGCGCTCAGAAAATTAAGACATGCTTGCATCAAGAGATGTCTGATACCCAGCTGGGGCAGAACTGCAGCTGCTGCAAAGCTACATGGATTTCTGTGGGATAACAAGGTACTGAGACTGCAGTTATTTACTACAGGTATTCTAAGTGTGAAGCAATTTTTAAAATTAACAACAGAACAATGAAAAATGCCTGTTTGTTTAGATACAGCAATAAACTGTGGTTTATTACCAATTGTGGGCTGCCTTTAGCAGACTGGGCTACAACACATTAAAATAGAGAAGATAATTTCTAAGAGCAGTTTATAAGAAAGCTTACAGTGCAAGTGCAGCAGTTCAGTGTGAATGCACCTACAAATCACCTGGTTTGGATACCCAGAGCAGTCTAATTGAAGCAAGGCTACAAAACTTTCTTTGTAGGCACGGGATCAGCAGTGGATGGGTTAGCACACAGCACCAGTGGGGCCATGAACCAAGTCAACAAGTCTGAAGCAAACTTAGGTGTGGCTCAGTCTCACAACAACAATAATGTAGAAACACCATCATATGCAAGAGCTGAACTGCCCCTCTCCATCAAGTATCTGCCACATGTTTAAGCCAGTCAGGTTTACAGACTCTTCTGGAAAGCCAGTTTTATCCCACAAACCCTCTCAAATCTCGAGGTCTTCCAGAGGAGTCATTCCACTAGGATATCAGTTTTCATTAAGAAAGAACGGCATTATTGAGGCACATGGCTGCTGAAGGAAGTTTTGTGATCTATGAATATCCTGAAAGTTTGAACACAGAAAGGCCCTTATTAGACATGAAATACAGTAAGGCATAGAAGGGAAGGAAGGCATGGGGAAGCAGGATCACCTGACTTTTTAGTCTGTAATAGAGAAAAAAAAAATCCTAGACTGCTTAACCATTTCCGTTCCCTCAACCTACAGATCTAATTAAAATAAACCTTAAAAAACTATATAAAAATAATATTTACTGGTTTTATTCAAACACTGAATAAATTCAAAGATGTTTTTATGACATAGAAAGACCAAAAGTAACCTCACTGTTGATTCAAAGTTGCATTGGGAAGAAGTGGCTCTTGTGTAACTTCATACTTTTCTAACTTTCCACAGTTCCCATTTTAAGAGATGATAGCAAGGATGGAACAATATATTGGAACAATATATCTGGGATTAAAAGCTCCCAAGCCCATTATTTATACACATCTAATTAGCTCCTCCTGCATACATACACACACACACACACCCCTAGAGCACTGGGAACTGCTAATATAATTCCTGCAATTAAAATCTTCAATGCCAGAATCCTTGTTTGCCAAACGGAAAAACAACAACCACTCTCCTCCAGCACAGCTGGGCATGTTTGTACAGGAGTGGATGCCCAACCCTAAAACAAAGCTCAGCTCCAAGATCTGAACTCTCCCAAAGTTCAAGGTATTTATTACAAACCTATAATCCAGCACCATGGAGCACCTTGGACTCCAGCAGAGTGACCAGTGCAAATCAGAAGTCTGGGGAGTTTACACACAGTGGTTTTGTTTAGCCATATCACAGATCATGGAATAGCAGTGCTGAACAAGTCTCACTCTGTAACAGCTTTTGGTTTGGTTTCCCTCTCAGAGATCATGTTAACTTTTGCTGTGTTAGGGACACTGGCAGTGCAGACAGATGGGTGAAGGACCACTCGCCTGCCACCATGTGAAAGCACAACTAGCACTGAAAAGTTCAAGGCCAACACTCAGAAAGGCTTGGATGCATTAATGACCCTCAGTATTTCCATACAAATCTTCCCCTGAATACATAATCTCAAGATAAAGCTTCAAAAACCTTGAGGGATCAGATACACTTATAATGTTACATTTCTTTGAAGTTCTTTTCCCTTTGTATTTCGACCACACTTCAAAGTTTTCCTGCTTACATACAAATCAAATTAGACATCAGATGGTAAAAGAAGCAGACACTGAAAGTGTTTCACATTTTCCCAACCTTTGGGGGTGGTGGGGCAAGACTCAGTCTCACAGAAAGAAAGGTATACATTAACCATAGGCTGATTTTCACTACAGCAGCTGGCCAAGGAGTTCTTCATGTATCAAAAGTCAAACTGAACCAGGGTACACCTCCAGTACCCGCCTGAGGCTGAAGATCCTGGTCCCTAAGAAGAACACAGGTTTAACCTGTAGGATGCAAACTGACTTGCTGCCATCAAGTGGGAATTTGTGATTAATAAAAGTGCCCAGTGCATGAAGGCAACAGGAGGAAGGAGGCTGGGACAAAACCAAAAAAGCATTGGCAAAGCCCTTATGTGGTTTAATTGGGGTGAGCTGATCATCTTCAATAGTTTTCCTAAGAGACAAAGTTTAAAACTCCACTTCACTCCCAAATACTGTGGAAGTTGGAAAGGGATAGAGGGTGGCTGACAAGATGTACCACGTTTTGGGTTTCAATCAAAGACCTTTCTGGAACCACTGAAATAAAAGGATGAACCTAGAACTGTCCTCTACTACCATGCCAGAAAAACTCCACAGGAAACAAACCAACCTGAAGAATGCAAAACCCCACCCCGAATAACAGAAGTAAACAAATCATTGCATTTTCTCATCATGAACTAGCAGCTTCCTCAGCAACCATGCAAACATCAGGAGCCAAATCCTTTGTGGTATACATGGAGACACTGAAGTTACCTGGAGATAATCTTGCATGTTCTCAAGCATTAAATAAGTTTTAAAATGTTGGTTCTTGCTTCATACATAAGACCTATACAAATAACTATTCAAAACTATTGCCTCCTGCGCTTCTATTTTTGGGCCTGAGTACTTTTCCATGTGTTTGAGGATGATTTCTGGAAGGTTTTATTTAGCTCTGAAGGACTAAAAACTTTTTCCCTGGCTAAAGTTAGGAAGAGATCCTCCCTTAGAGGAGGATCTTACACTAACCCTGCTGAACATAAAAAAGGATTGAGACAAGTCTAGTCTGAGCTTACAGAAGACACTGGTGATGCTAAGGCCTCAGCCATGATGATCCTGCTGCTTAATATGGGAAAAGTAAATCCCAAACTGGCATAAATGTTTGCTTTGCATATACAACAGAACTACAGTTTCATCCCTTTTAGGAAAAGAAACATGGCTTATTTCAGGATGGAAATTGTCACACATCTTCACGCAGGGCTCCTGTCACAGAACAGCTCCTCTCAGGGACAGCTCAACATTTATTTACCACTCATGGAAACAGGCTGCAGCAGGGGCATTTTGGCAGCTCTGCATGGCTGCCACTTCAGTCCCTGGAAAGAAATGGGGACAGTTCTACATCACAAGCACATTGAACTGCTCACAGAAAAATCCACTGCTGCACCCACCCCTCCAGCAGTGCTACAAAACCCCTTCAGTCACCACCCTCCTTACAGCACCAAATTGCCACTTAGCTACATGGATTCATCCACCACAAGGTTTTGCTGGTAAGACACAGCTACCCCGGTGGTTTATCTCAGAGAGGTTCAGGTCTTGCTGATAAACTCTGCTATTTTTGCAAATTAATTCCTATCACAGAATCAGAGAATGGTTTGGGTTGGAAGGGACATCAAAGCCCATCTCATTCCATCCCCCTGCCATGGGCAGGGACACCTTCCACTATCCCAGGTTGCTCAGAGCCCCATCCAGCCTGGCCAGGGATGGGGCAGCCACAGCTTCTCTGGGCAACCTGTGCCAGGGCCTCCCCACCCTCACAGGGAACAATTCCTTCCCAATATCCAATCTAACCCTGCTCTCTGTCAGTGTGAAGCCATTCCTCCTTGTCCTGTCACTCCAGGCCCTTGTCAAGAGTCTCTCTCCATCTTTCCTGTGGCTCCCTTCAGGCACTGCAAGGCCACAATGAGGTCACCCCAAAGCCTTCTCCTCTCCAGGCTGAACAATCCCAATTCCCTCAGCCTTTCCTCCCAGCAGAGCTGCTCCATCCCTCTGATCCCTTGGTGTCCCCTGGCTCCAGCAGCTCCCTGTCCTTCCTGTGCTGTCCCAGGCTGGGTGCAGCCCTGCAGGGGGGTCTCAGCAGAGCGGGGCAGAGGGGCAGAATCCCCCCTCCCCTGCTGCCCTGGGTGCATCCCTAAACACGAGGGTGCTCCCTCCTGGTACACTGAAGCTTTGGGAGTACTGAAATACCCTGGAAATCCTGCACTACTGAAATATCCTTTAGAGTGTTTCAGACACTAATCTCCTCTCTGGTGACCAGGTGAGCAGCACAGACCTGTGTCAGGAAGTTTAGGCTGGGGCTTTTACAAGCACACACAGAAAAAGAAGGACAAAAAAATGCCAGAACAGGTATCAGTGTGTGCTAACAAGCAGAGATCTCTGGCAGAGGAAATATCTGAGTCATGCTGTTGGATTTTAAGATTTGTTTTTTGCCCTTTATTAAAACTTTCGGTAGTTCTAAGTTTTTGCTTCCTGCAAATGTCTCAATGATCCCAAGTGCATTTAGGCATCTCCTAGTATTTTAATGAAATATCAGTTCCTGCTCCTCTACTTGACTTGCAGGCAAAATCTGCCATTTTAAGGAGATAATCTTAAGCAGCTTTCTGAGAAATGTCAAGAATTCTAAATTGCCATTTCTGTGCTCTGGATTGGGGTGAACTTTTTTTTTTCCCTCTCCCTTAATACTCTATTTAAATTGTCTTTAAAAAGAAAATGGGGTCTTGCCCAAGATGTAGTAGCATGATATGCAATGTTTTACAGATTGCAAGATCTTAATCAATACTGTCAGTTAATTAAAAACCTTCCAAAAAGTAGGGGTTTAATTTCCTGTCACATCATTGCATCTGAAAAACCAAGACTTAGGAAAGCAACATGAACAAGACAACTACTTCCATGGCATCCTGTTTTTCTAAACCAAGTCTCAGTATCAATGAAACAACAGCTGATGTCCAGTGACACTCTGTACTCACACAACCCTGCCCAAGAGGCTCTCCTGGTACTGCAGCACTGTGGGCCAAGGTAGGAAACTCCCATCTTAGGTGGGGTCGACAATTTTGAACTTGTACACAGCAGTGTGCCAATAATATGCTGTAAAAAAGCCATTATTTTCCTGATTCCAGCTGCCAAACTCAAGAGAGCTAACCTGACTGAATACAGACATGAAGGTGAAGTAAACTGGGCATTAAATCAAAAGAAACAGCTTAGCTAAACCAGTCACCCTGAAGGGCTTAGGTTAGAAGTTGCTCACCTGAGCTGGGGCTCCTGTTACTCTGGTCCTCATGGCTATTTTAAGGGGTGAGCCTACCCAGGTAGAGCATACATTCAACTTAGTGGAAAAATTCTCACCACTGGGAACATCTCACTCATGGGAACTTTGCAACAGTGAGGAAAAAACACAGCACTCCATATGGCAATAGCATCCAGAAATCTGAAGCACAGCTCCACACTGCTGCTAAAACCAAGCTCAGTGCAAGTGGATATTCAACTTGTGCCTGAGCAATTTTTATCTCACAATCAACACTATACCCCTCTGCAGATTCCAAAACACTCATTTCAAATCCTTTACAACTGGCCACAGTATGGGAGAAAGGAGAAACAAATTATTTCTCACTGACACTAGAGTTGTAGCAGTGTTCTTTTTGAAGTCAGAAAAGACCAAGTAACAACAGAAAAAGAGAAACACACCCAGCATGCATGTCAGAACACACAGGGCCCCACAAGGATGTCTGTGGTATCTCTGCATCAGCAGCCTGTTCCCTGGAAGCTTCTTGTCCAAGAGCTGTGACCTAGCCTGGTGCTCCTGTGCTTGCAAGATCTGACAGGATCCCAAGACGCTGGTGTGGCTGTGGGCCAGCAACCTGGTGCTCCAAAGAGCCACATGCAAATGCCTGCTGAGGGTAACATGACCACACACGTTTCCTCTCCTGCTGTAACACCAGCAAGGCTCCACACTCCTCCTGGATAACCCAGGAGATAACACAGCCATATCCCAGTGCTGGATCCCAGCATTCACTACAGCCGTCACAACACTGGGAATTATACACAGCACACACCCTTAACAACACAAACCTCAGAGCTGTCCCCATGTTCTGTGGCAGCAGAGATTAACAGATGTTGACAGCTGATCAGATAGGGGAAGCACCAGAGGAGACAGACACAGCCCATTACTACTGTTTGCTGTGTACCTACAGAGTTTTTTCCTGTCAGACCTGACTGCACTCATAGTTTCTCCTGATGTAGCAAGGGCTTCCCCTTCCCATCCTCCCAAGAGGCAGCTATTTCAGCTGCTCAAAGCAGTGCTGCCCCTACCTTTATTGACAGGAGGGATAATCACTGGCTGGCAACATCCTGCTAACAGGAAAACACACCTTAATGTCACACCCAGGCACCAGGAAATCCCTTGGCACCAGGCATCTGATCCAGGTGAGTGCTTGCAGGAGCTATCCAGAGGACAAAACTCCATCCTCATGCTGGACTGTGCACATCACTCCTCCCAATTCCCTGCCCAGAAGCACAGCTGGCAGTGATTCTGTGAATGGCAGCACAGCTACAAAGAAGGTCCCTAAGGGAAATTATGAGGAGTGGAACATGCAAGGGTAGCTACTCTAGATACTCACAGGATGCAAAGGTGTTCAGTTTATACATGACACACCCCTTGATAACTAAAATATGAGAAGGTTTCATACAGATCTCATAGCAGCCTTCCAATATGTGAAAGGGGACTACAAGAAAGCTGGAGAGGAAGTCTTCCTTAGGAACTGGAGTGACAGATAAGGGGGAATGGCTTCACGCTGACAGAGAAGAGGTTTAGATTGGATATTAAGAAAAAATTGTTCCCTGTGAGGGTAGTGAGGCCCTGGCTCAGGTTTCCCAGAGAAGCTGTGGCTGCCCCTGGATCCCTGGCAGTGTCCAAGGCCAGGCTGGATGGGGCTCTGAGCAACCTGGGCTAGTGGAAGGTGTCCCTGCCCATGGCAGGGGATTGGAACTGGATGGGCTTTGATGTCCTTTCTAACCCAAATCATTCTCTGATTCTATAAATTCCATCAGTGCCCAAATCTGCAAGGGAAACAATAAAACACTAGCACATTGTTGCACTGCAAAGGACAGGGTGGGAAAGGGCAAGGGCCAGGACAAGGGCAAGGGAGGAACCGTGGAAATCTCTGCCGAGGTCTTGGAGCAAAAAGCAACCAAATCCACAAAGAGGCTCCTGCAAGCACTTGCAAGCTGCCAATTTGCTCTGTTGCCAGGCTATTCTGGGGCTGAAACACTGACAGTCAACAAAGCTCTTCCTCAGGCAGGGATGTGGCATTCCCACCTATCAGAGTTTCATCTCCTGTTGGGAGCTGAGAACAGATAGAAGGGGACCAGAGCTGCTGTAAGCTCAGTTTTGGTATTCCCAGCAATGCTGCAGCACCAGATGGGATGCACCACTCTATTTTCTGTCCCCACAGGGACAGACAGCTGTCCCCTGCCCAGATGGCAGAACCAGGATGGCTGTTTCACCACTGCCATCCCCCAGTGTCCCTCAGGCACAGTGACACCCAGGGCACACAGTCAAGCAGGCAAAGCAGCCAGAACACCCCTGGCACAGAGCCCAGGGACGGGAGCCAGGAATGGTTGCCCAGTCCCGCAGCAGAGTTGAACTTTCCAAATATTTTGAACAGTTCCTTATCAGCAAAGCAGCTTTGCACCAGCTCAGCACTTCACAATGTTTATAATCTGGTTTCCTTAAATTGGACTGACAGCTGAGCAGAACCACAGCCTGAAATAGTGACAGTCTCTCTGTCGGCACAGGAGCTTTTCAGCAAGACCCACCCAGCCTGAGATCAGCAAGTTGCACAAGCCCACATTTGATGTCAAGCATGTTTCTAATGCCACTGAAGTCAATGTTGCTGAGAACTTGCTTAACACTGCAGCCTGTTTGACCAAGTGACCAAAACAGGACCTCCAAACACAGATTCTGTCAGGTTTGTGCAAACTGTGGGTGCTCTCAGCAATAAACAGCAGCCCTCTATGTAAGGTCCTCAGCAAAACACTAGCTCTCCTCACCTTGACTGACTTCAATTATCTGCTGCCAGACACAGCCTCTGCCACAAACACAACACAAGGAAATCTCCACAAACATCCTGAACATTGTGGCCACAACCTGCCTTCCTTCTCCACTTAGAGGCACCACCAGAGCACAGCTGGGACTGTGTCTGTGTGTGTGTGTGTTTGGGACCAAGGGAAATGCTGAAGTTCCAAAACTCACACCAAGCCTGCAACAAAGACATGTTTACTTCCAATATGGATCTTGCCCCACATCACTCTGGTTCAGTGTGACACCACCATCACATAGAAAGGTAACTTCTTTACCAAGATATTTCCAGGCAAAATTTACTTAGGGTTACACAGAGCCACTGTTACTGCATATAGAACACAAACCAAAAATCACTCAGTGAATCAGGGCAAACAAGTGCTGCTCTGTTCCACTGAGAGAGCTCAAAGGCTGGGAGAGCAGGCTGTGTCTGGAAAAGGGAATGAGTCACAGAAAGCCTCCACTGAACAAAGTTCACCCATGTGCCCAGCACTCAGACAGCACCTGAGCTAAAAGTTAACAGCCTGTGCCCCTCATGGTGAGGAGAAACAAGCACTGGCCACTGAGTATCACCCCATGGGGACATCCTGCAATATTACCATCCTCAGTGTATCAGGGACTGACTTTATCAGCCACTGATGCTTATATGACCATTGGTTCCACTGCTGTTCCTTAAGAACAGTTGTTTAGGGCAGGAGGAAAAGCATCTCCTTCAGGGGTAGGACTGCTGGCTTGGAAGGTGCTCCAGACATTAGAGATCTTGGATGATGCCCATCTGCCACAGCAAAGATGATTCCACTCCCAAATTTTGATCTTGTCCTGGCCAGTGCTGCTCACTGAAGGTCTCAGAGGAACAACTTCACCTCCCTCAAACAGGGTATTGGAGGGCATAACCCTAAATCCTGCCTCTTTAATGCACCTCCAGTTGGTGGGCACTGACCTACTCAGGGTGGGAAAGAAGGGTGTTTCCCAATTACCCCATTACACACCTCAGAAGAGGTGTACCAGAGGAGGATCAGGATTTTGGAATATAGCAATTATTGTGCCATCCTAGGGAAACAGATGGAATTCTCTGGCCTTACCACTACACTAAACACTAGATGATTCAACTGAATTTGCTCTCCCCTCATGAGGTAAGGCTATTTCCTACTTTCTTCCAGTAACTCAGATTTGTCTATGTCCTATTTTTGGTTTCTAAATTAAGAATATTGCTCATTACCAGATTATATGGCATTTATTCTGAGGAGAAAGAGATACTGATGCAGCTAAAAATTCAATATAAACACCCTGTGGATGTAAGCCATGACATTTATATACTGGATTAATAAGCACTAAGAGGAATTTCTGATGTAGGGCACATGACCCTCCCTTCATTTCAAAAGCAATTATTTTAATGCCACTATTTCAAAGTGTGATGTGTCCTTGAAACTAAAAAGCAAAAACCCATCCAACCCTCCCTGGCAACTACCTTCCAGCCCTTCCAGCCAGTTGGTCCCTTCCTCTTAACTTTCACAGTCCTGGAAATTGCTTTATATTCAGAAAACATAAATTCATCCCTCACAAAGCTTGCAAATCTGATTTCAGTTCTTGCCTTCTCTTTGAAAAAAGCAAGCAGAAATCCTGAAGGATCTCAACAAAATTCCTTGGGTATCAGCATGATCTGAGCACTTCACCCTGGGCACATTACTGGAGTCGCTCACCACTTTGGGATGCAATATCTCAAAAAAATTACAGAACCCAGAATTAAAACAAACACAACAGAACAACCCCAGATGCACGTGCAGTTCCCCACATGCTGAGCTGCTGACATTTTTCCTAAGCAGCTGAAATCAAAATGTAGTGAGAGAAGCTGTCAGATAACAAAGGAGAGACACCAAGACCCCACCACAAGCACTCACACCCTGCAGGCAAGGCATGAAAGCCTTCACCAGTTGCTCTGCACTCACTGCTGCAAAGTCCAGGTCCTGACCCAACCCTCAGGGCTTCTCAAGCCCAGTGAGAGAAAAACATCCAGATTCATGAAAAGCCACGTTCAGATCCTTAAAAAGTCAGCAGACAAGTAATCAGCAATTTGGGTGTCATGAGAAGCAGAGGATGAAACCAGAGCCTTGGGAGCACAGAGTGGTTCAGGACAGCTCTGCCCAGCACTGGGAAGGAGCATGCACAAATGAGGTATCAGCTAGATAAGAAGGTCAAAGAAAAATGAAAATAAAAATACTGGCTGTGATACCTTGGTGCTGCTGTCCATCGCTGAAGGGCTCATCTAAGGCATCAGAATACCTGCCCCACCCATCAGAAACAGAAAACTAAATATAATCTTGGAATTAAATCTTGAGCTCCTAAAAAAGGCTCTGCAAATTTTGCATCCCCAAGAAGAGCACATGGCTGGAGACAGCTGCTTTCTTCACTGCCTTCATTAGCAAGGCATGCCCAGAATAAAGTTGTGTTAAGCCATGCAAGGCTTTTTGCCTGGAAGTTTATCAAACAAGGCATCTGAAGCCAGTCAGAAGGTGGCCAGGGAACCTCTGAGAGCCTGCAGAGAAGCAGCTACAAGATTTTCCTAAGGAAGATGAAGGAATTCTTCATGTGATTTCTAAGCCTCTCTGCACCTAGCAGATCATCTGTTCTCCCCCAGAGTACTAAACTGTCCTAACAGTGCCCAGTGCTCTGAAGCAACATTGTAAAAAGCCAGGATTCCTGAAAAAAAGTAAGTTTTAACTAACTTACAGCAAGTAGGCAACAAAATTGTTACCATGACTTCCTCTGTAACAGAGTGTCTAGTTCCATGGTTTATTGCCTACAGCCCTCACCTTTTCCAAATGCCATGCAAAACATTTGGGGGTCTTGTCAGTTCATTAAGCAGCTGTAAATCAAGGCATATAGCCTAGTGCAGTTGTATGAAATTATTTCTGCAAATGACATCATTCCAGACACCACTCTGAGCCAACAGCTTCCACTACAGTCCATGGGAGGGAAAAAAACATCTTAGCATGGCATGTGGTGGATGGAACAAGAAAGATCAGCTGCTGTGTATTGACACAGTTCCCATTTTGAGGCTCACTTTTCCCATCTTAGTCTCAGATGGAAAACAAGACAGGGAAAAAAATATTCCCAAACAATACAGAAAAGGTCTCCCCTGCCTCTGGATTGAGAGGAAGGAGGAGGGAAGGAGCAGAGAGATCCCCCAGACAGCAGTGAGTGACACCCCACAAACCTGACCCCTTAACATGCTGTTCACTTTTATAAAACTTCAGACAATTCCTCACACACTCCAACCACTCACTAAGAAGGGACAACCACATCAGTCACCCAGGAGTTATTTAGGGAAAAAAAAAACAAACCACCAAAAAACACCATCAGCAAATGCACTTAAATAAGTAGTTAAGAAGGTTAGGAAAGACCATTACATTTCCCTTTGTGTCAAACTGAATCAAACTTTTCTTTGCTCTAGTAGAAGCCAGGAAGGTGGGAACTCAAATTGACCTTATTTGTCTTTCCATGGCCTAAGCTCACATGATTTCTTGGTCACTTTGCTCATCTGTAGAACAAGGAAAATGACAATGAGAAACTGCTACACAATGTTAGAGGAATTATTCAATCCATAGTCATAGAGTTCTTTGAAGATGCAAAATGCCAAGCATTATTACTAGATGAAGAAATGATACATTTTCTCCCCCAAGCTATACAGAGGAAGAAAAAAGCCATGCAAACAGCCAGCTGTATCCCTAATGAGATGCAATACTCAAAAAGTGGGACATCTTAAAACAGATTGGACAATCTTTTTCCAGCTCACAAAGATTATTCCCAATACATAAACCTCAGAGGATTATAAATGCAAGCAAAGAAACTTAGCTTTTAGACAAGATTTCTGCAGACAAAATAAGCTTGTCTAAATAAACAGAAAAAAATGTACATTTTCAGTCTTAAAGAGAGCAAAAAGAGGATTTTTTTCAAAGAAGAAGGGAAGAACTGAAATCAGATTTGCAAGCTTTGTGAGGGAAGAATTTATGTTTTCTGAATATAATGCAATTTCCAGGACTGTGGAAGTCAATGAAATAAGAAGAACCGGATGGGAGGGAGGCAGGAAAACGCTGTGTGCAGCAGAGGGGTCACATGCTGGATAAACAGGGCAGGCTGCTCACTGTTTACAGATAAATACATCCCCCTCTCTGCAGATTTATGTGTATTAGAGAGTCACCATCAGAACTGGGGGTGAGCAGAACTTTAAGTTACATTAAAGTTACCCAAACCACATCACTTAAAATGTGAGGAGCAAAAGCACAGTAACATGCTTCTTTTCTCAAAAGAAAGGGAGGAAAAAGACACCAGAAAAATCCCCATCACAGCCTGCCTGGGGACCCTTCCATGCCCCAACCACAGGCAGTGCTGCACCTCCCATAAACATGCAGAACAGCCACAGGCTCTGGGGAAATGTTTGAAATTATTACTATTTTGAGCCCAATTTAGTTTAGCACAACTATTAAAAGCCCAAGAAAAGATGTGTGTGGGCTGGGCCCTGCAGGACAAGCCATCAAATGCCAATAAATTGAATACACAGAAGTAGCCTTGTGCTTCTTTCCCTCCTGTATTCAATGTGACTTTGAGGGGGGAAAACCCAACAAATACTGATTTTTGCCTCTCGCACACAGGCACTGTAAGAGAGTGGACTGGACACTATTTCAGTGCTGTATGTGATGCTCTGTCTCAGCTTTAGACACACCAAAAACCTGCTGCCACCAAGCACAGACCTAATTCAGAGCTGGTGGAGGAGGGTGAAGACAACCTGCAAACCTGCAGGGTTTTGCTAGGAAAGAGCAAGAGCTGCAGGGAGTATGACTGACTCTGGCTACATGGACTCAGCCAGGTTCCTGTGTCTTCATGGCACCATGCTGAAGCAGCTGTCTCTGCTAAAGGCTTATTTCAAAAGCCTTATTTAGCTTTTCTAGATTATTTTTGCATGTGGCCTTACTGTGGGGCAAGGCTGAACTGGCAGCAGCATGTTTAACATGGAGCTGACCAGGGAGGGAACAGCAGGATGGAAATCCATGCTTTTATGGATAAACAGAGGCACTGAAACTCCACTCTGACTTTGGTGTGCTCTGTGTGGTGAGATAGGAGGTCAGGCATCTGTGCTGAACTTGTGGTAACCCCACAAAGAAGCCCATGTTCTCCATCAGGGAGAAGCAGCCAGCAGCCCCAAACACAGTCCCCTGCCCCTGTCAGCACTGAGTCAGGCACAGGAATTTCCTACCACCTCCTTAGGAGAGGCTCTTATTCATCTGTTTAATGGGGAAAGCAAGCAGCATCTGGAGAAATCAGGCTTTTCAGACTGATTGCTGAGGGCAACAGGCCCAACTCCTCTAAATGCCAGAGACCTGCCAGTACTGGAGCCACAGGAATGGAGAAAGGAGGACTGAGCACCTGCTACTCCAGCCCTGGGTGGACATGGACACACACAGGGAGCAGCAGCACCAGTGACATGGAAAACCAGGCAGATTTATGTCCCAGGCCTTCTGCTGCTCCCAGAGAGGGGCAATCAGCACAGCATCTGGGGAGCAAAGAGGGAGAGACTTCCAGCACAGGCAAGATATTCCCATGGTGATGCCAGCAGATGGAAAGTCTCCAAACACACATCCAGCAAAACGTGGCTGCCAGCCAGCATCAGACTTTTAACCATGTTTTTACAGCCATGATGGATGCAAATCCAGCTGGAGTGTAATCTCACCAACCCTGATAAGCAGTGATAAAACTGAACAAATGTGACCAGGATGGGAGGCAACAGGTGACAACCACTCCCAGAGCCAGCAGATCTCTGATTAAAAACCCAGGGAAAAAAAGCTTTTGGCAGTGGGGTTTAGGAGCAACAACATCCACTTCTTCCCAGGTCTGGTGCAAGACCTTGGGCAGCTGTGAATCCCAGAGAGAGCTCATGGACAGTGATTTAGCATGGGAAGGGTCAGAGAGCCATGAAGAAGCACTCCATGGACTATGGAGAAGATAAGGGAGTCAAATAAGGGAAATGGTATTTTAGATGAGACACCAGTCCTCACATCCTGTGGGACTGGGAGCCCAGCTGTGGAGTTATGGGATGAGCACATCCCAGCCACGTGGTGCATGGATCAAGTGCAAGCTCAGCAATCTGATCCAGCTCTCCAGCTGGAATTTAGGATGCTAAATCATACCATAATACCCAAAAAAAGGTAGATGAGGGATAACCATTCCCAGAACAAGACTGCCAGCTCTGACATGCACTAGGTTATTTGGATCAAATCAGTCTAGACTGAATGCAAAACGCTACTCCTTGAAGCCAACAGAACTGGGACACTTCCAAAGGATCTCACAACACATACTCTGTTTTACTGAATGCATTTTCTCAAAAACTTGCCCAAGTAATCTGAAAGCTCTTGGCAGTTTCTCAGCATGTTGCCATAGGCCTGCTGAGTCAGATTAACTGCACATGCACAGCTGCATCACTCACTCCAGGGGGATCTTGTGCTGGAGCTGAACCCTCCAAACTGGGGTGCACTGCTTGAACCCTTCATATGCCACAGAACAGCTCCAGTGCTCATTTCAGTTTTGCTTCTTGGATAATCCAAATATACTTCATTACTCTGCTACAGTCCACACATTAACCCTAAATCCATTCCATTAAAAAATGTGGAAATGCAGTGTCCACATTTCTCTGACTCTAAACAACAGCTTAGACTGTGTTAAGTAAGGACCATCCTTTAAAAGATAAAAACCAATGGTTATCTGCAGAAGCAGACTGACCTTTTGCTACAACTCTTACTGGAAGTCATATACAGCATCATTTTAATGATATTTGAAATGAAAGCCCAAAGGAGCTGCTGTGTAAGATATCAGAAAGCAAAAAACCAGCAGATAGTAGATAACAGACATCAGCATTGCAGTAATTTTAGATTACTCACCCACAGAAGCAGACTTAGTGTTGATCTCCACTGTCACTCGAGCAAGCACCACTGATCCATATAAACTTCCTTCCAACACTGAGAAAAAGGGAAATAGAGATTTTGATTAATCACTCAAAGCCTGAGTTGACTTAACAGTGATATCTTGCAAAAGTTTATTATCAAGTGACAGGATACAGGAAGCACTGTGGATGATGCACATAGCAGCATTTAAAAAAAGCTAATGCCAAGAGATTAAAGGATGACAACTGATGTACAAAAAGGAAATGAGCTTGTTAATTCCAAATAATTCCCAGCAACATTATTTCTCAGTATCTCTACATTACACAGTTGGCCTGTGCCTGCCCTTGACCTCCCCAGCTGGTCACACACATACACTCCAAAACAAAGGTGAATAATGCTTGGAAAGGCTTCCTTCTCACTACTGCCACCTAAACAAACCCCAAACAAGTACCCAATGTTGTTGAACAACTGAAAATCAGGGTGTGAAGGAAAGCCAGTAGAAGTCAGAGCAGCCCATAGCACTGAACCAACCCCACAACTCACTCCCAACAACTATTGCTGAGTCTCTTCACTGTCAGTATTTTGGTAAATCAAAGATGTTCTCTGTTACTGTGGTTTGACAGGAAGTTTTAGTCTTGGATGTTACCATCTACAGACTGTGGATAAAAGAGGAGCTATTTGAAGTTTGACAAAACTGTTCCAGGAGAAGATTCTGAGTAAGCTTTGAATTTGAAATGTAAAAGAGAAGTTTGGGGAATAAAACTTCAGGCTAATAACTAAAAACTTCCAAACCTATGCAGTTACACGAGCTCCCATTAGAAGAGGCTTAAGAATCAGTGACTCAAATACGAGTGCTCAGTGAAATATGGTTGGCAGAAGGATGGAAACCACCAGGAACAGCCCAGTGTACTCTCAACTGGGACACCTCAATGACACACTGAGACACTGCTCTCCAAACAAAAATCATGCCAAGAGCAAGAGCAGGGATTTAAGACAAGCAAGTAACATGATCAAAAAGCAAAGAATCAGCTCCAAAATGCAGGAATAAAGGCACACTGATTAACTGTTGACTTGTAGCAACAAATGCGAATATCCAGAGGTTGCAAACTGGAAGAGAATTCAGCCCTTGTATGACTGGGAGGGAAAAAAAACCCAAAACATTTTCAGGGCTATACACTAAAAAGTTGTAATAGATGATCTCAAGGCTCACAAATGATTGGGTGCTCATTAGAACACCCAGAACAGTCAGAACAGTTTTTTAGAGTAGATTGAACAAAACCACCAGGGGAAAAAAAAAGTGACAGAGAACTGAGCAGGACATAGGAGCCTGTGCAAGCAGACTCTGTCACAGGACTGGGGCTCCAGGCTATTGCAGCAGATTAATTATGTACTGAGCTCTGTGCAACGCAGGGAAAAAACATCTGCCAGATGGAAAAAGACACAAAATGTGGTAGGCGGGGAAAAAAATAAATATTTGAGGTTTCTATAAAGGGCACTGCAGAATGTCATGTATGAAACTGCAAAGCCACGGAAAAGTTGTTAGTTAACTGTTATTTTAAGCCTGTCTCAAGTAATATGAAGGGCTGAAATGGAAAACCTATAATTAGATGGAGCTTCTCCCCCTCATTACAAATATCTGACTGGAGCTGAGGCTCCCAGACTGACAGGACCTTTGGGATTCCCATTGCCTGGGCTGCCAAGACACGCAGGCAGCAGCTGGGCAGGGAGAAGGAGACGAGGAGCATGATGTGGGATTCTGTGGGAGTCTGTGGGAGTCTGCAGCTGCACCTTTGCTGCATGGGACTGGCCACCACTGCCTGTCACAGCTGGCCTGGTCCTCCTGCTGTGCTGCCTCAAGTCCCTCAGCATCCCCTGCAGCCCCAGCAGCTGTTCAGAAACAAGCTCCCTGCTGGGTCCATCTCCCTCCACCACTCCCCACAAGGGCCATTCTCCAGACTGACTTTCTTTTTATTCCCAGCATGGGTGGCAGCACCACAGCTATTCCCAAGCCTCTCCAGCACCACTATTTTGGTAAATCAAAGATGTCCTTTGTTACGGTGGTTTGACAGCAAGTTTAGTCATTTCCTTCTCGACAGAGTCAGTTACACACCCACAGCCCACACCTCGGGCAAGCTGTATGGCCACTGGCTGCCTGATGAGGAAGGGAACATGTCCCTGCATTCCTCAAAAGGAATGGACTGCCTCACACCCTGGCAACACAAGGATTCACTTTGTTCCCAAGGCTGCTAGGGAAGTGGGCTTCATTTCCCATTGCCCCGCATCCTTCCTTCCTCAAACTCAATTTAATTCTGACTAACCAACTTCCGGTGCTGGTTTTGGCTGGGATAGAGTTAATTTTCTTCACAGTGGATAGTAAGGGCTAAAATTTGGATTTGGGGATAACACAGGGATGGTTTAGTTCTTGCTGAGCAGGGCTTGCACAGAGCCAAGAACTTTTCTGCTCTCACCCCACCCCAGTGAGGGGCTGGGGGTGCACAGGGAGTTGGGAGGGGGCAAAGCTGGGACTGCTGACCCCAGCTGACCAAAGGGACATTCCAGACCATGTGTGGCATCATGCTCAGTACATAAAGCACAGGGAGGATGTTCAGAGTGCTGGTGTTTGTCTTCTCAAGTCACTCTTACCTGTGATGGGGCCCTGGTCTCCTTGGGATGGTTGAACCCCTACATGCTCATGGACAGTGGAGAATGAATTCCTTGCTTTGCTTGTGTGAACAGCTTTTGCTCTCCTTATTACACCATCTTTATCCCAACCCATGAGCTTTGTCAATTCTACCCTTCCATTTCTCCCCTAGTCCCACCAGGAAAGGAGTGAACAAGTGACTTTTTGGGTTTTAGTTGCTGGCTGGGGTTAAACCCCAACACTAACCCTACCAGACACCCTCTAACCCTAAGCTAAAGAAACCCCTCTTGCACACCCTCACCTCTGAAGACTTTTACAGAAGTATTTCCTAAAGGACTGGCTGTGATGTTCATCCATCACTTCTCCAGCCTGAACAGGGCACAGGGCACAGAGATCCAGGGGGCTTCACCCCGTGCCTTGCATTAGGATGCCAGGAAGGCTGACAGCCTGGAGTTCAGGACAGAGAGTGAAAACTGGGACTTGTCAGAACTTCTGGGAAAGGGTGAGGCTTTTCTGGTTTAACTGGAAGGGTAAATTACCATCCAAGAACAGATGCTGAGGGAATACCTGCTCCCATGTCACACACAGCCCTGACCTGAGAGCACACAGCCAGCCAGGGGCTCTTCAGCCTCAGAGCAAGAGCAAAGCCCTCCACCAAGTTCAATCCAAGTTCACTTTCAGTATGAAGAAAACCCACTCATAACCCAAGAAAACCTCATCCCAGAAAATCACACTCATAACCAAGAGCCAGTAATTAAGAATGATCATTTAAGAGCAGGACTAGACAAACCAGGTGAGAGTAAATTGGGTTTTTGCTTTCATAGAGAGAACATCACCAACATTCCCCAAGAGTGGGGAACCTCTCCAGTATCCCCAGGAAAGAAAAGAAAGGTGCACTATATGGTCTCCATTTTCTTTTCCAGACTAATTTCTTAACCAGGAAGAAAAAATTGCAAATCCTAGTCCCACATTCCTGTGTGTTCATCAGTAATATTTTACCTTGCCAATCCAATGTTTTCTGCAATAGCCACCCATTTCTTTTTCAAATTCAAGATGCACAACTACATGTAATTAATTACACACTGTGTGAATTTAAACAGGACACAGCCCTGTGCTCAAAGATCTGAAAAATTCACATTACACTGTGTTTAGGGGCACAGTTTAACAAGAGAGGGGCAGCAATATTTCTTTGCTTTGTGACTCCTAGGAGCTTTGTTTCAGGAACATTTCCAGAAGAATGCAAGAGCACTGCAAGCAAATAGTCTGTTCATGTCTATTTTTCTCTAGATAAAAATAAATACCTGTTTTGCCTAATCATTTCTGATCAAGAAAAGCAGGACTTTGAGACAGTTCTCAAAGAACCCCTCCTTCTACCAAAAGCAAAAAAATTACTCTGTAACATGGGACCCAGGTAGTCACAGCACAAGTCAAATTACTGCTCTTTCCCACACACTTGCCTCGTGTCTGTCTGTTAGTGTTTCAATTAAAAAGCTACTATAACATTCCTCCTATGTTTAAAAAAAAAAAAAAATCCACAGGCAACAGGATTCAAAATTACTAAGGAAAAACTACTAACATGTATCCTTCCAAGGAAGTCACTGATGCAAGCTGACTGTGTCCAGCTATCTTGCCTGGGAAGGGTGGGAGGAGGATTTAAAGCCAAGAAGCAGTGAAAGAAACAGTTTGAATGATCTGGAGAGCTAATGGTTTTCCATGGAAAAAGCCATTGATGCATGTCTTATTTTGGAACACTAATGGCACAATTTTTTTGTGAAAGGCCTTTGGGCAAAGGCTGGTTTGAATCTGAATGGAAGCAATCAGGACTGCAGCTTGAATGGTTTCCTCACATCTGTATACACTGTCCATCCAAGTCTCACCCACCAACACAGCCTCCTTCACCTTTAAATCACCCTGTCCCAGGATGCATTTTTCAGCTGCTGCACAGCATGTAGCAGATCTCTCATTTATGCTGGGAGAGGCTAGCTGCACTCAGACAAATTAGGCAAGAACAGAAAACACATGCTTGAGCCCTTATCTTTATTTCTGGTTTCTAAAAGGCTGCAGATATTTTGACACAGGCAAAAATCACACAGCATCCATGGTAGCAAGGCCTGAAACCCAAAACTTGTGCATCTGCAAGTGCCAGCCTTGAGCTTAAAAAACAATTTTCTATCCAAACCCAGGAGGTCTGGCACAACTAAAGGGGCCTGGACAAAACTAACCACATCATTAACTCCACTGACCCAACCAGCTGATAGCTCACCAACATTTCCTACCACAAAACAGCACATTTGAGCAATGTACGTGCACAGAAGTCACTGAATCAACACAACATCACTGGAGGATACAGACAACATCTCTAATCACCACAGCAAAGAAACACTTTCTGGAAGCATAATAAAATATTCTGAATAATCTCATGAGTCAGAGATTAATAACACAAGATAGACCATTTAATGAAGTACTTCTAAGACCAGCAACAAGAACAAATGCAGAAAGTTCAAATAAAAGCTTTCAAAGCACTAACTTACCATATATCAAGCGGAACAAGACATGATTTACACAGAGAAAAATTATGACTAATCTATGACTAATTTTGTATTAATCACTGTGTCCATCTCTGAATTGGAAAATGCAAAAGAGCCAGGAAAAGCCTCCATGTCCCTCATCCCTTCAACCCTGGCACCCTCCATCAAATGCAAGAGGCTCTATCAGTGGTGCTCATCTCCCAAACCTCACTGCTGTTGCCACACTGTTTTCTGTCTTCCTTCCCAACTCTGCTCAAAATAAGCACAAGATATTCCTTGACAAAAAGGAATCAGGCTCTCACCTAAGGTTCCCATTAACACTTTTCAGGAATATGCCCTTCACTTACCCTTAATTTTTCTGGGTGTCCTTCACATTTGCAGCAATACTTGGACATCCCTCAAAGGAACTTAAATAGCTCCAATCACCACAAACTTACAGAATCCTGTTATTGAAGCACACACAGCCCAACTCTGTGTTTCCAGAGCTGGGAAGTGAGGAGGAAGCTTTGCAAGAAGCAAAACCCAAAGGCACTTAGCAAGAAAAGGAACAAAATGACATTCTTTTGCTGCTGTCAGGAGGAGGAAGCCAAAGGATTAGGGTTAAAAACTCTAGAAATTATGATCAACTTAACTAGATGTTTTGCCAGATTCATCAGTAAGTTTTATTCATGTATTTTGCTTTTTTTCCATGCAGACACTTGGGTTGTTTCAGCCTTTTTAACTTATACACATGCACAACAGGATTCAGCTGTCGTGCTTTCATATGCACTGCAAATGATCCTGAAAATACCATTTCTACTAATCACATTGTTCCACACAGTTTTAAAGCACATGATTGCAGAATAAAACCCTCAGCACATATTTCTGGCCTGGATTCTTAAGGAAATTAAGCTTATGTGGTAGTGGTGTTTGTCAGTCTTCACCCCATTAAATTTTCAACTTGCTTCTAAGTTTTGACCACATCTGGCAGAAGGCAAAGATATCCAAACAGGTGTCACATTCCTACACCTTTGGGGGAAATTATTATGCAGGTAGAGGAGACACATCCAAATCAGCCTCTCACAGGATGAGATTCTGCTGCAGGAACTCTGCAATTCCCTGCTTTGGCTCAGCAACCTCAGGGCAGGTCCCATGGCCACCAGCAGCAAATATATTTCTAATTTTATTCAGGAATCTGCTTTATAACTAATCTATTACAGCACTTTAGTTAAGGAACAAACAAGGATGTTGCCACCAGTATTAAAAAATGTTTCACTAACAACCAGAGAGCATTAATCTCAGAGGAAAGACTTCATTAGCTTTCAGTCTGCCCTTTTCAAAAGAGGTCAGTGCCTTGCAACAACAGAAAAAGTAGCTTTTCTCTCAGAGAAAAAAGCAAGGAGGTAGTTCAAGACACACAAAAAAAAAATGCAGGCAGAGTACAAAACTCAGGGGCTAAACAAGATGCAAAATAATTTTCTGCTCCTAGACCACCACTCCAAGTGCAGACCAACTACACAGCAAGTTAAAAAGTCACCACCAGCAGCGTCCCCCAAGCTCCCCAAGGTCACAGTAGGCAAAACCATGTCCACCCCTTCAGCCAGCCTCCAGACAGGAGGGCAGCCACAACACCTCCACTGCTCCTGCAAACACCCCAGGTCAAGAGCAACACCTGTCCTGATGGCAGCACGGAGAAAATGCTGGTCCTGCCAGGAGCATGGATGTGTCCTGTGCTGAGAGGATCTCTCTCCAGCTGGGATAGTCTGGCTCCACTTATTAATAGCAGGAGCTGGCATCCACAGGCCAGGGCTCTGAGCCAAGCACTGCAGTGTGTCAGGAGCAAGGTGGTGAGGTTTATGGAAAAGAGCTTCCAAACACTGGGCCTGGGAACAAGACAGAGCCTGGGCATAAAAGTAAAGTTACTCCACAAAAACAATAAGCCTTAAACCACAATGAATTTCAACCAAGAAAATTCATTGTAGCACATCCTGAACCAGAGTCAGATGGGGATATCAAGGTCAGGCTGGACAGGGCTCTGAGCAACCTGGGATAGTGAGAGCTGTCCTTTCCCATGGCAGGGGGTTGGAACTGATGATCTTTGAGGTCTCTTCAAACCCAAACCAGTCTATGATTGTACATCTGACCCCAGAAAACAGCATGTTCACCTGTGAGCTTTCCACTCAACTCAGTCCAAGAAAGTCTCCTACTTCATCCACCCAGTTTTCACTCCCACGGAAGAACAAGCCCTAGCCACCATGTCAGCCAAGCAGAAACCAGCTCAGTGAGAGCCACTTTCATATTTCACATGAAATACGGATAAATAAATATTTCATACTTGACTGGTTGGTTTGTTTTGTGGAACAGCAGTTGTTTGTTTTTTTAAGGAAAGAGGCAAACTTCGCTTAGACTCCAGAATGAAAGGTCAGATGTGAAAGAACTACTCAGAAGATGCTGAGGGTAAACAAGTGCACCATTAAGTATTTGTTGTGTTACATCTTCATTTATAAATCACCTAATAACCATCTTTCCCACAGGGAAGAGCTAATAGTAGAAGCAGGATACATCCCACACAAGGATATTTCTATTAAACATCCTACAAACAGATGCTCCTAGAATCCAACAATTCAGCCAAACAGATTTTTTTTAACTGCTGTGTAAAATTTGGGAGACAGCAAGAAAGACTCCAATATCACTTAAATTGATTATTTTCCACCAAGGACTCTGGGGAAGGGACCATCTTCAGGGAGAGGTAGTGGACCAAAGGGAGATGATCCCCTGTGCAGAAGGGCTGGGTGAAACCTAAGCCTCCCTCTGGAAGGCTGCAGGGTCTGTCCCTTTGAGCCATACCCAGGAGCACGTGCTGCTGTCCCATGGAAGGGATGGTGGAAGCAATGGAGACAGGAGGAGGTCTTTCCAAGGAAAGCCACCACCATATCTCTCACCTCCTGCAATCCAAACCCACCTTCATTACTGTACACAGTCATTTAGTCTCATTAGAGACCCCTCCACACACAAGAGACTGATTCATTCATGGGGGGGCTTCTGTCTCAGTTCTTCTTATCCTGAAATTTCCTCTAAGAATCCTATAAATTTATGAGGGGAGAAAACAGCCTTCCATACATGACCAAACAGTAAAACATTGCTCCTGCTTTATCTACAGGGCAAGACATCACTTGCAAAAACATTGCAAAAACTTTGATTTCTATGAAACCCCTTAGCTGCTGAGCTGCAACACAACCTTCACTTCCCACACATTCCTCCTTAGGTACCCAGCATCTCTCTAACCCAGCAAAGGCAAGGTCCAGGAGATATTGAACTGGCACTTTCTTCTAAATCTGGGGCTCTGAAGGTAAAGATGAGCATAAGAGAGGACTCCATCAATGCAGTGCTCTGCAGAGGGTTGTCTAGATGAACCAGAACACAGGAAATGAAGTGCAAGGAAGAGAAGGACAAATTGGAAGATCTGAGTGTGCAGCACTGCACAACTTGCCATACAGAGATGCCTGCTACCTCTCTTCTGCAGAGAAGGGATCTCAAACACAGGGCTCCCAACATGCAGCACCACATTGTTTTTTAATTCAGGATTTCCCCCTGCTCTTCAGGCAAGCTGGGGACCTGCAGGCTGAGAGATCACCTCCTGCAAGATGGAATTACTGAAAGAGCTTCCTGCAGGTCCTCATTAAACCCCAGTAATCCTCACAGACATGGCAGCAATGCAGCTGGTGATAATGCATTTCCCCTTTCTACTTGCATCACTGATTATTACTCATTAGGGCACTTATAATTTTTATATAGAGTTCTTTTATGTAGCCTAATTTGCTAAGAAGTAATCACTCTCCTCCTCCTCTGGTAATACAAAAGAAGCTGTAAAGTGATTTCATTTGCTGTTTATTCTAAGGCTCTCCTTCCCAGAAGTTTCTTTCAGATGATCAGTCTGAAGCCAGATACATTTGGTCATTAGAAAATGTCTGAGACAAGCCCTATGTTTTACCCAGTTTAGTATGGAAAAGATGAGTAATTTAGAAAGCTTTAAATCTCTGAGTTTACTTCGAGTTGCTTGGCAAAAGAAATCCATTAATTTCCTTCTTAAAAAAAACCAAAACAACAAAACAACAAAACCACTGCAGCACTGAAGAATTCAAATCTCCATACAGAGCAGGGTAAATGGAGTTTCCCTAATGCTCAGAATGAGCACAGGACAGCAGGACAGACACCTGCACCACGTGCAGCAGGAGAGCAAAGCCCTTGTGTGCCTGCCCAGACATTCTGTGGCACCAGAATTCCTGTCTGGTGATCACACTACAGCATGCTCTGGCTTCTGGCTTTGGGTTCAGGGCTCTGCTGCCAACCCATTCAGGAGCTCCAGCACATCTCTCCACCTCATTGTTCCAGGTTTCCCTCAGGGAAAGCAACAAAAGACAGCCTAAACCCACAGCTGTATTCTGTGCTTAGACTCCAGTCCTGTGCATGCAATCCAGACTTTAAAGACTCATCTCACTATAGCTTTTCCAACAGCTTTTGGACAATAAATATGCAGGATGCTGAAAAGGTCATTGCTGAAATAATCACTGTCTTGCACTGACTACCACTCCCTACAAGTTAGCTGAAAACAGAGAATATAGATTTGTATCCAGCCTTCCCTGTAATCCAAGAGTGTTCATGACAAATGATTTTGCTTCTGGGTAAGCCCAAGTCCTTGATGAGCCCTCAAAATTTCCGTAAACACTCACCAAGGAAGAGAAAATGAATGACTGGATTGCAGCACCTCATGACACACAAACCTCAAAGCTTTAGCTGTTTAAAACCACCCACACCAAGCAAAGGAATAGGCTCTAGTTACAAACTCCAAACAGCAAAAATAGTACTATTTAAGACAAAAGGGAGAAAATGTTTTTTTAAGAGTAGAACAATCCAGGCGGTTGGTATTTGCAAAAGCCTCCTTTTACATGCCCCTACGCTTCTGTTTCCAAACAGTCTTTCCATACTGCCATGAATTTTGTATAATTACTAGCTAGGTACTGAGCAAACTTAATTGTACTGTATTAACAATAGAGGTTTTGACTTCCTATCCAAAGGCTCTACTACTTTTAATTAAACTTGTACATTGTAACCTTGTTAAGCCTATGCAAATCTGACACTGTGAAGGTGGCTGTAATAAATCCAGAGGTAATACTGGAGCCTCCATACAAGGATGCTCATACAGAATTTAAAATAAACTTTGTTGTCTTAAACAACAAAGGTTTAACAAACAAACAAACAAACAAACACACAGAGCATGGGATATGGTTTTGAAGATTGAACTTTGCACAATCCATCCTTAGTGTGCTTTCAAAGGGTCAATGAGCCACTACAAGTCTCCTCAAATCCTTGTTTAAGCCAAACAACAAAGTTTTCCATCAGATTTGCAGCAGATTGAGGATTGCAGCTGATTTCCCACAAGGCAGCCATGCAAACCACAGGACCCAAGTGAGGTATGACACAACAGCACAGCAAAGTCAAGGAGGGGAGAGAGCATTGAACAAGATAAGCTAACTCGGGCCAACACGAAACATTCTGTCTGTCTCAGCATAAAGGAACCAGGTTTGATTCAAAGGGCACTTTTTACAAAGTTCTAGCACTGACCTAATGGAGCACCACCTAAATATCCATTTCCTTGAGCCAAGGCTGGATTAGTCCCAGAAAGCCAAGATGCTCACACTTGTATGTCATGAAAGCAGAGAGAAAAGGTGTCAGGGCAGGGCCAAACCAATTTTTAACACTTTCCAAGTGCTTTCATGTCAGTCCCAGATCCTTTACAGTCAGCATTTTGAAGATGCAGTCTAGTCCCAAACCCCGACGGAGAATGATCCAGACATGCATGTGCCCACTGATTCAGCAGCTGGAGCTCTCTGCTCCCCCAAACAGCTGCAATTATCCCCAGGATGATGTGAAGGGGCAGGGCAGGGTGGGAAAAGGCTGCATGGCCACCTGAGAGCCCTCCCCTTAACCTGGGCTGCAAGGAGAGGTTATCCCCATGGCATGGCATCCCCCTGCTCTCCTGCTCCAGACTGCCTGGCTAGGGGGATGAAGGGCTGTGCTGCAGGCAGGCTCATCTGGCAGGCAGCTCCAATGGGTAAGACTGCTCTGAGACAGATGGGACTCTGCTGCAACCCCTCAGCAGTCATCCCCTCTGCCTTTATTCAATCTAAATTTGATGGACCTGATCATTTGAGTGAGGGCAGATGTCAAACTTAAAGCCCCATGTGGCACTAGAGTTGCACTGGCTAAGAAACATATTTGGCAAAGTATGGGGCTTTCTGGAAAGTGGAGCCAGAAAAATGACAAGTAAAGGGCCATGTGACTGTTCCCACTGATCCTTCTCAGTAGCCATTTCATTACATCACTATTTTCCTAACTAATAAAGGTCAAACTGAAATTTTTGTTATTTCAGATTTACAGTTTCTCTTAAATTAAAGGTATTCTTAAGCCAGGAAGAAGCAAAAAGGAGATTTATTTGCCCTACAGATACCACGGCAAATTTCAGTTCAGAATTCAAAAAACAAGGAAACCATTATTTCCCCAGCCTTCTTAAGAAGGGAGAGAACAGTGAACCAGAAGCCAAGATTATTAGCAGGCAGAAGAAGAAAAAAAACACAACAAACAACTTGAAGAAAAAGAGCAATAAGAGCCTTTGTTCCCAGGAAATCCTTTTAAAGAACTGAGGAGACTCCAAGCGATGCAGCTGCACTTCCTGTGACCTGCAGCGCTCGGTTTGGGAACACTGGGAGGGTCACAGCCTGGGGACAGCTCGGTACAGCCACGCTGCACACACGTGGAGCTCAGCACAGGAACCCCCAAAACCAGCTGGGACACCCTGGGCTGCAGGGACAGGGAACAGCAGCTTCAGAGCTGTCCTGCAAAGAGAACCCGCTCAAGGCACACATGGTAGCAGGATTCTCTCCAGACTCCCAACCTGGAGGAAAGGCAGCTCCAGGCAGACCTTAAAGCATCTTCTGGGGCTACAAGACAGCTGGAGAGGGACTTTTGACAGAGCAAGGGGGAATAGCTTTAAACTCAACAAGTATGGGGTTACACTGGAAATTAGAAAGAAATTCTTCCCTGTGAGGGTGGTGAGGCCCTGGCACCGGCTGCCCATGGAAGCTGTGGCTGCCCCATCCCTGCAAGTGTCCAGTGCCAGGCTGGATGTGGCTCTGAGCAACCTGGGATAGTGGAAGGTGTCCACTTGGCAGGAAGGTTGGAAGTGGGTGATGTTTAAGGTCCCTTCTAACCCAGGCCATTCTATGACTCCTTTAGAAGAGAATCAGCAGCAACAGGAGACAGCAAAGCTCTTTAACAACACACAGTTAATAAAACACTACCTGCATACACACATACTAGTAAGAGAAATATCACTGAGTGATAAATTCAATTCATGATGAACCATGCTGCACTAGCAGGCTTCTTGCAAGGAAAAGCATTTGGAAATGATACAAGCAGCTACCCACACAATCCACCTTATAAAGCACACACAGCCCCAGGAACATCACTTGATGTCACTTATGAGGCAAGATGGACTTTGAACAGCAGTGCAGCAGGAGGGGAGAGTACAGGCAAAGGGAATGACAGAACAGGAATGCTAAACTGCTGCAGGCCTTAGATAAACAGACTAATTGCCAAAGAGTTTGCCTACATTGAAGAATTAACTCCAGCACTGTCCTCAACTTGCCCTCCCATCTACATCTTGAATTTGAGCATGATGCTTAACTCCAGTTGGCAGGAGACACAGGCAAATGTTTGATTAAGCACCACTGCAGGCAATCAACACTCAAGGACCCCAAAGCTCTCAAAGTATTCCCCACTATTTTCAGCACAACTCCATCATACCCCACGGACAAGCTCAGAAAGTGACACAACATTTGTATATGTATTTTTATATATTTGTTTTAAAAGTTTAGTGCTGTAAAAAATTACAACAGAGCTTTCAGATCCCTTGCCATCCTTAAAAGCACAGCTCCTGCTATCCAGAGCAGCATCCTTCCTTCAAAGGATGCCCAAGATGTTTGACTCATTTGAGAGGGGCCAGCTCCACAGGGACATACAGCTGAGAACATCTCTCTTCAGCCACTCACCATGGAAGAGTGGCCAGATAACCGTTCAGTATTTTGGGCACACAAGCCCTTCACTGCAAGCAGGAGTCAAGTTCAATACATGTGGGTGAGATCACTCGAGCTTAAGGACATCAGCATGAAAGAAATGGGAGGAGAGGCTGCTGGCCCCTGAGGAACAGGAGTGGGAGGCAACAGTTATGCTTGCCTATAGCAAGAAGACATTTCACCCCAGCTGAGATCCCTTGAGCTGGAAGCTGGCCAGAAAGCCCAAATAATAGCCCTTCTGCTCACAAAACCACCCCTGAATCTTGATTGTTCATAAGCTGTCTGGAACACAGTTTTAAACTAATTTAAAATACAATGAGGGGAAAATTTCCTGCTTCTCATCACTCAGAGAAGATATTAAACCAACGTTTTCTTCATTCCTGCTTTGCCTGGGTTTCATTACTCATTTTCCAGCTTTCTTCAAAACTGACAAATTTTGAAGTACAGGGGTTTTATGTATAATTCTTTAGTTTGTCCCTGCACAGGATGCCATTAGAAGTATGTAATATTTAAGCATTGCATATGCACAGATATGAAATTTTTGCTTTTACCTTGATTAAGCATTTGCTTTGTTTCTTTAAATCACCCAGCTTGTGTCTTTCACAGGAAATTAAATTAACACAAAGCATCTTTTAATAATCATAAGAGCTTTCCAGCAATTCAATTTGCAAAATGACAACCCAACATTCTGCATCACAGTAAGCAGTTTATCAAGCTGCTCTGACAGCAGATCTTGTTCAAAGCCTTGTCCAGAAATGCAACACTACCTCCTACTATTCCAGGCGTGCAGTCAATGACAGAAAACAGTCATGAACACACAGCCAAACACAGGCTTTCTCCTCACAGCATTAAAATCTGGAAGTCTCCCTCTCTAGCAGCTATGACCCAGCTAAGCTGCAGCTCTGTGAAGACAAGTTAATACCTACCTGTTTATTGTGTTTTCCTGAAAACGGAGCCAGCTCTGCACTGCCGGAGGCCCCAGCCTTGCGTAGGAGGGAGCCTGGTGGTTCCACTCCCAAAACCTGCACGAGGTCCTGGCAGGGATTCCTCAGCACAGGTCAGCTCACAGGATGCACACATGGGAGGAGAGATGCAGGGGAAGACAGCATAAAGGTCTGGAAAGGACTGGAAACCACAAAGCAGCTCAGGGGCAAAGGCTGCTAGGTGTGTGTAAGGAACTGCCCCTACCAAACCCATAGAACATGGCCAGGGCCAGCAGCCCAAAGCACAGGAAAAGCCTTGCTGTGACACACTGACCTCTTCACGTGCCACTGGACTGGCAGTGCCTCCCCAAAAAGTGCTGCTCCTGCTCAGACAGGACTTCTGTCTGGCTTTAAAAAGCCAGACAAAAGCCTTGATAGCAGGAAAGCAGTGAAAACAAGGAAGGCAACTTTTCCCAGCCTCAAAGGCAATGATAAGAGCTCAGTCTGGCCCCATCCACACAGCAGCACCTCCAGCATGAGCACAACTGGCTTTTCTGCAAATGCTGAGACATGGAGCATACTCCAAACAAATATTCCTCAGGGCAGAAAAAATCCAAAGATGCATCAAGTGAGACTTATGGAACAACTGCTTTCACTCCCAGGTTCATAGGCTTTAGCCTATTTTTAGTAAGCTTCCTTTGCAGATGCCAAAATAACATTTTCCTCCCTCTGTACATACACAGCTGGACATGAATCTCCACAGCCTGGCCAGCAGCATCTGCATTCAGATTCACAGATGTGAATTGCAATAGGAAGTCTAGAGGGGAAACCTGTTCATTGGAATTCCAAACATAAGTGGTTAGTATGATCCAAGTACCAAGCATACAGTCCATGGGAAGGAGGGATCCAGAATCAGAGAGCTAGAAAGTTCCTTCCTTGCCACCAGCAGTATTTCCTTGATCCTTCATTCCTAAGCAGAGTTGAAAGAGATCAATATGTATGACTTACTTAAAGACTGTAATACAGAATTGCTCCTTTTCTCCAGGCTCTGTTTGCACACAGGATCACAGCTAAGAATCAGTGTCCCACTCAGAAGCTGCCATCAGAGCTCTGCAGAAAGGCTGCAGGTCTATTTACAGCCACCAGACCAACACAAACTCTGTAGGGCAGGAGAGGCAGCTCCTTCCCTTGGAGAAGCACTGCTGCATTCCTGGGCTGCCCTGCAGTTTCAAACTCCTTGGCAGCATCCAGCCCTCCCCACTCCCAGCCCCACAAGAAGCAAGTGGCACTGTATACCCTCCAGAGGAGCACAGTTCAAAGCCAGAACAAACTCATCTGCAAAATCACAATGGTCCATCTCTTGCCTCCACTGCTCCCAGAACATCTTCCTGAGGAGGCACATCTTTGTACACTTTTTGTTCTTTGAAAGACCTAAAAGCCTCACTGGGAGAAATTTGTCCACTCCAAAGACACAAGGCAGCAAAGCCCCATGCCTCTGGGAGCTGTCTCTGGCTCCATCCAGGAAAAACCATTCCAGCCTATGATGGTTTCTTAATGCTGGCAGGCTCAAAACACCCTCAGCCCATGCTTGAAAAAGGGGACAAGGACCAGAGCCAGTCCCAGCAACACATTTTCTCACTATCCTGGTGAACACCAAGCTTCCCACTGAGAGCCTGGCCATTCATTAATCAACCTCCAGCATTTCCTGAGCCCCACCAGAGGCTCTGCAACAAGAAGAGGGCTGTCACCCACTCACTGGAAAGCTGCCCTGACCAGACTGCTCTCCCCTGCCTTCCACATCCCTGCCACGTGCTCCATGGCTGTGGGGCACCAGGAGGAAGCTGGCATACAGACAGGAATACAAAATCCCATCATACAGGCAAAGCAGCTCCAGTTTGGCCCACTGACTCCATAGAGAGGAATTTGCAGGTCCACAGATTCACCTTGAGCAGCCCCATAGATTTTTAGTTACTTTAGTTCATTTCCAGCACTCCTCTGCCTCCCTGTACCCACAGCCCCCTCCCAAAAATCTGCCTCATTTCCCACAAACGCCTACACAGCGAGCTTGGAGTACTGGCTTGTCTCAAAACCTCATCAGGCCTCAAACAGGGACAGACAACTTTTAGAGGAGGATTCACGCTTCATTTTTCATACTCTCAAAGCTATGCAACATGTTGAGTCTGTGCTGTAACCTCCTGTTTATCAGGGAATGACTAACAGTTTAATTTGGATTAATTTCACATATGGCTTCTATCAGACCCAGCAGAACCTCTGGCTGCCCTCATGCTTCTGTATAAACACCAACAAAATCCAGGCATGAGGATCTAGATACCAGAGGAAAACATCTGCCTTGAAACTTTGCAGGCAAGACAAGAAGGACTGAAGGAAGGACACCACAAATGACAGCACTCTAAATTTCCCCGTGTGCCTGTGGGAGGGCAGGCACATACACTGAGAGGATGGACTCTCTGGCAGGTGGCACTGCCAACTCCAAAAGCCAGCATGGTCCCTATTAGTGGCTAGTTTCTTTTTTCTTCTCTGTCTTTACTTTGAGCCAGGATTGAAGCACAAGAGACAGATTTTCGTGTTCAGACTCAGTTGTTTATAATCTTTAGATTTTTATCTAAAGTATAGTAACTTTTACAGCCCTCTTAGCTAACAAGCTAAAGGCGAGAAAATGGAGCTGTATCTTGCTCTTTACAATGTCTTTTAAAGCCTAACTATCCAATTAAAAGCTAACATCTATATTACTTATACTTTTGACCCAATGACCAAACACATGTGACCTGCAGTGTGGTACTTTTTATCCAACCAAAACTACTATTTAAAACCAAGAAGAAGAACAAACAAGAAAGAAGAAGAGCCAACACCTAAGAACCTCCATCTTGTCCCATACTTATTACTATATTCCAAAACCCTGAATTCCAAACCCTTCACCCAAATATCACACCAGTGATTTTAACTCCATCACTCAATTTTGGAAGCCTTCTCCAAAGCCTCAAGTCAAAAAGCAGTGCTCTCTTGAGGGTCAGTGCCAGAAAGCACAGAAAGTTCAAAACTCCCAGGCTTTGGGGTTCCAACAGGTTCCCTGCTCTGCAGCAGCTCAGTCAGGGCTCTCACCACCCAACAAGCCCAGCCCAGTCCCCCTACATTCCCTGGGGGACCTGTTTCCTTCCCCTCACTTCTATGCCCAAGGATTTCAGCAACAGGAATCCCACCACCCCCTCAGTACCAGAGTGTCCTCCTCCCTTCCCCAGCCATCCCCCAACAGCTTGCCCAAACAAAAGGGACATCAGCAAAGGCATCTCCATTTAGACCACCACTGGGTCTCCATCCCCAACCACCTCTTTCTTCCAAAAACACATGGCAAGTCAAGCAATGCAAAGTGGAACTCTGACTAGAAGCAGGAACGGTACTTTCATTGGCTCTAGCAGGTATTTGATGGAAAGCACTCTTATTTCTCACCCTGCTTACAGCAAGTAAACCTCACCCACAAATGGCTCCACATCTTAGGGCAAAGACACAACAAAGTAAGGCTGAGAAGGAAGGTGGTAGGACCCCATTCCTTCCTTTTAACACAGACAAACAGACTCCCTGTTTTGCTCCTAAATGCACACTTTGCAGGAGCTACATGAACACAGCTGGATCTGAGGAAGGGAAATGTTGTTCCTCACCATGTGCAACAGCAAAGCCAGGCCTAATTACCACAGCCACAGGAAAATTATAGAGAACATTTTTAGTAAGAAGACAAATTAACTGCAATATAACAGCCAAATTCCAATTTAGCATCAGCAGTCCAGCTGGATACACTGTCCTAAACGACCGGGTAGCCAATCCCAAACCACCACGTGTGCTGTAGCTTCCCTACTCTTTTTTGTCATAGAAGGAGCCAAGCAGGGAGGGACCTAAAAGGATGATCAAAGTCCAATTCCTGGCCTGCACAGGACAGCCCCAATAATCCCCTCCTGCACCTGAGGTTGTTGTCCAAATGCTGCTTGAGCTCTGGCAGCCTTGGGGCTGTGACCATTCCCTGGGGCCTGTTCAGTGCCTGACACCCTCTGGGGAAGAAACTTTGTCTGATATCCAGCCTAACCCTCCCCTGACACAGTACCAGCCGTTCCCTGGGTGCTGTCCCTGTCACACAGAGCAGAGATCAGAGCCTCTCCCTGCTCTTCCCCTCGTGAGGAAGCTGCAGAACTGCTGTGAGCTCTGACCTCAGTCTGCTCCTCTCCAGCTGAACAGACCAAGTGTCCTCAGCTGCTCCTTGCTCAGCTGCTTCACCTCCAGTCCCTTCACCATCTCCATGCCCTCCTTTGGACACTCTCTGAGAGCTTCACATCCTTCTTATATTGTGGCTCTCACAACTGCAGAGTCCATCCCCTCTGAAAGAGGCACAGAGATCCAGCAGGTATCAAGGCAAGCCCCCACAGAAACATCCCCTTGTTTCAACTCCTTCTGCATTTCCAGGTGCCCCAGACTCAGCTCAGCCCTGCCTAAACAGGGCAGGTCCAATTCTGCTGCCTGTTTTTCTGCTGCCATGCCCCAGAGCGAGGCACACACACGCCAAGCACAACACCTCTGTTCTGACAGCTGCATTTCCACACCAGCACCAGCTTCCACCAGGAGCAAAATGACTTCCTAGGACAGCACAGGACAGAATGTCAAACAGCTTCTCTGCTCAGAAACGCAACAGGGAGAGACATCTGTTGCAAAAAAAGCCAAACACACACCAACTACAGGTTTTGTTCATCATATCTCTGTGTTATTTTCACTGGTGAACAGATAAATCATCATTTATGACAAAAGCAAGATTTCCAGTTGGAGGTTATTTACTTTCACCTCAATCACAGCAGCCCTAGCAAGCCAGATGATGTACAAGCCAAGCAGCAAGTGCTCACATGCTGAGAACTGTTCAAACAGGAATAATTTAATCTTTTTGTAGTCTCACCCTGGCTAATTTGCCACAAGCTGTCTCTTTTCAGATGCTACATGAAACATGAGAAAAAAGCCAAGCTGGATTAAGCTGGCCCATTTACAATCAGTTCATCTACAGAGAGTACAGGTCAGTTTGTTTTCTATGTAAAACAAATTCATTTTTTCAGCTTCACAGGGTTTAAGGAACAAGAATTTATTGCAGTAACCAAACATTGCTCACCGGACAAGCGTGCAGCGATTACTTAACGAATGCAAACGATTTTCAGTCTGCATGCAAGGAATGCATGGGATAATTCCAGGGCACTCTTCCACCAGCATTTTACAAGTACTTTTTAGGTAGCTATGGAGACGTTACAGCCTTTCTCATTTTGCTGTCATAACTAGACAGCTATTGATTTCTTTGCAAAATTCCTTGGAAGAGTGGGGAAGGGAGGGGGAGTTTCAAGCACCGTGAGGTCTGAGAGCAACAAGCTGAAGAAAATAGGAACAGATTTTAGATGGAGACATCAGCACGGAGATTTCTTGCAAAAGATAGCCTTGAATCTGGTCTTGCTTTGGTACTTCTGCAAAAAAGGAGTTAAACATACACACATGTAACAGGGATTGTCTTCCAACAAGCTCCAAAAGGAAAAATATTTCCAGCTAACACTGCCATCACCCTGCACAAAAGGAGGCCCTCCTCAAGGCCAGGCTGTGGTTTTGCAACAACACAAATCTCTCTGGAGGCATGGTGAGCCTCCATCCTCGCAGTCACGCTGGGTTACAAGATGTTTCCCTCTCCCTCAGAGCAGGTTACATGGAATTCTCATCCCTGACACGCCTCTCAGGTAATCAGTGCCTCCTCTCCACCCCGACCAGGCATTCCAGCTCTGTGATGGACAGGATAGACAGCTCTGCATTTCACTCTCCTTCCAACAACAGCCCAAGAGCTTGCTGTGAGCTCAGCACTTCTGGTCCTCAGCAGAAATTCTGATTCTGCCCAAAAGGATGCTGAGAGAAATGCCTTTCACCTTATTGACCCTTCAAGATAAATCATACCTGCATATGCAGATTTAAGGCCACACACTGTGACGAGAGAATCTGAAACATGAGACACCGACCTGGAAAACTCTGTGTCACACAGACAAGGACGTGCAAATAATCATGGATTTAGGTCTCGTTCAGAAACTCCCTCAGTAATGAGAACAACAGATGAGGCTCTGAACAGATACTTCCCTTTGGATAAAACAGAAAGGAAAGCATGTTCAACCAAAACATTTTTCTTGAATTCACTTTAGACCCAGCTACAACAATGGAGCCAGAACCTGCAGAATTATCTCTACTACAAGCTGCAGGAAGTTTACCAGCACCACCCTGAAAACAAATCTCAACCTTCTCACCTCCACACTGCATTTACAGCCTCATGTCTGCTCACCAAAAGGACACTCTCAAGCTCTACTGCAAAAGGAAAGTGAGCAAGCTGCTGCTGCAGAACAAACCCATGACCGCTCTGTCCACCCAATGCCCATCCAGATATGCAGCCACATCTTCAATACTGCTTTTTTAACTCTTGTCAAGGCTTGAAACAAGAGAAGAATTAATCATCCTCTAAGCTCCCCAAGAAGCTGGCTGAGGACAGGCAATGCCATTGGGAAGCCCCAGGACTCAGCCCATGTCACAGCCAGCTGCTCCCAGATGTTTCCACCACCCCAACACTGCCAGCAGCATCCCAGCACTAGAGCAGCACAAATCTGGTAGCACTACCCAGCAGCTGCCAGCAGCAAGCCATGAGACTGCAGTGTCCCCACACCATGGGGCACAGTCCCAGCCTCAGCCACTGCTGCTGGATGGCTGCATGTCCCCCCAGGCACTGGGGAGGGAGGGGGGCACATCTGCACCCCAAACCCACCCACAGTCCTCCCACTCACCCAGAGCAAGGCACACACCTCCCTAGGATCCCTCACCAACACAGGCTCTAGTCCTCCCAAGAAGGGGGACAGGGAGTGGTGCAACTCTCCCAGAACATCCAAATTCCAGCTGCACATCCTAAAGCTATCCCAGAAAACACAGTTCTGTCCAGCACCATCAGAGACTGCAGTGGCCCTGCCCAGCACAGGAAGTCCATCACCAGCTCCACCATGAGTGTAGGAACCTCTGAGAAGGTGCTTTTGTTAGGACCTGTTAGTTATATGTTTCACATCCAAGAGAAAGTGAACACCAAGGTAAGCCACTATACACTCCTTCTGGAGGAGAAAACAAACAATAAACCAAACAATAATTGTGCGATACAGGAAAAAAGAAATCCAGCCTTTCTTTATAAAAATACAAAAACCAATTCGTAGAGGCAATTTAAGCTCAGGCAAGAAACATAAATATGCATTTCTGAACTTTCCCCTGTGATGTTTCCTCTACAAACATAACAAATTAAAAGTGCTGTCACAAATTAAACCAGCTTTGGTTAAGTGGAGGGGAAAAAAATTGCTGATGGCTCCAAGATCCAACTGACAAGCCTTTTCAAGTCTGCTCCAATGCAAAACCAACTTCCCAGGGATTTAAATTAAGAGTAAAGAAATATTTTCCTTGGCTTAATCCTGGTTTGGAAGCAGGACAGAGGATACTACAACAAAGCCAGCACCTGAACCCACCAGGAGCCACCCAGCTGCCACAAGCCTTTCCTGGGGACCAGCTGCTCAACACACCCACCTCTTCTTCAGCAAGACCCTTGCTCCACTGTGCAACAGCTGTGGGCAGCAATGGGCACACTCAGTGTGCCCTGGCTGCTCCAACACATCCTACCCTCCCTCTCTGCAGGCCACTAACACAATGGCACTGGCTGTGATGCACATGCAGGTGCAGAACAGACATCTGAATCTGGATCTTGAGGCAAGTCACCAGGGATGGCTCCTTCAGCCTCCAGCTGCAATGTGGAGGTCCCCCCTCACTGCACAGATGCCCCCAGGGTGTAGATCACACAAAGGATTTGTCAGCTGTGGGATGGAGCACCTTGCTTTTCCTGGGGAGGATAAAATTTCTGTCTGGTTCTTCCAAAGAGAGCTCTGGGTACCATCCCTTCCCCACCACTGAACAAAAGTCAACCAGAGATGCTTCCAGTGCACGAGGGAGGGTAAGAAGGCTGAGCATCATGGCCATCAAACCACCACCTCCCACGTGTTTTCCAGCTTGGAATGCAGGTTCCAGCACCAGGAATGTTCCCTGTTCCCACACAGCCACAGCCTCAGCCACACCCCAGCCCCTGGCTGCCCCACCATCCTGCACACAGCAGCTCTCAGAGACAGCACACTCTCCCCAAAGGCTGGGGATGGACAAAGATGAATCCATGCTGCTTTTAGCATAGGTCTAAAACTGGAACCAGGAGAACAGAGGAGATGGATGCTTCAAAGACAAGAAAATGTTCCAAACTCATGCAAAACACAATCACCCAGCTGACATCTGTGAGTACCCACTCACCCTCACACTGAGAGGATCCCAAGGCATTTGCTCCCTTTCCCTGTCTCCACAGCACTTCTTCCATAGGAGCAGCCCACCTGACCCAACCCTAACAGAGAATAGACTCTGACAGTCTCCATCTGGTCAGAGGGATTTTTACCAACCCATGGCAACTGTATAAGGACATAGCAAAGCTGTACAGAACCCAAGATCACAAGAGCTACAACCACGTGAGGTCATAACTATTTTCAGAAACACACCAACAGTTCAGGGTGTTTTTACAAAAAAAAACAAAACAAAACTCTTCTCACCTGCTCTCAAACACAGACATTAATTAGCAGCACTACACTCTGCAGAACCTTAATTTCATCCTACAGACATCTTCACATGCCAGCCTCATGACACTCAAAAACATGGAGACCAGCCTCCAAACAGGATGCAGGTTCTTCTCCCCATCCCTTACACCCTGCATGACCTGGGCTAGTCTAAATAGCTAATTTCCTTCAATGGTGCTCACACCTTCCCCATGTTTCACAAAGCCTGTATTTCTGTCAAAACTTCTTACCTGGCTGTATATAGTGAGTATATAGACTTTAGAGAGTAAATGTGAAGTCAAGATTCAGTACAACAGCCTTTCTGGATTACTCTGGACTCTTTGGACAGACTCAGCCCACAAACCACAAAGCTGGGAGAGAACCAGACCCCCATGGCCACGCCTGCTGACAGAGCAGATGGACAGCTGTGTGCACAGCTGCCACAGCACCAAGGAAAGGAAATGCCCTCCCTCATCCCCTAAACAAATCCTGGTGCTGACTGGGAAAATGCATGTGTGTAATTTCTGTCCTCCATTACAGAGCACAAGTGAAAGATTTGAGAATGAGGAGATTGGGTTTTGTTTTTGTTTTGTTTTTTGTTTGGCAGTTTGTTTGCTTTTGCAGTTACTTTACAGTTAGTTTTCCAGTTATTTTTCTGTTACCACCCATAAATTGTGTGTGTTCTATCTCTCTTCACAAGCACTGCAGTGCCCATGAACTATCTGGGGTTAATTCTACACTGACATATAAAATACACCCTGTTTTTCCCTATGCTTTTGCTTCAGAATTAATCAGCCTGAGACAAGGCAGGGAACACCAGACCATTATAATTTCCTCTTCTTTTGATGCATCTGTAACAAGAAAGAAAGCAAAGAAAGCAAAGTTCTTCTCCCAATCCATCACATTTGGAGCCATGAGAACTGTTGGATTTAAAAGATGCTGATTCACACTAGTGGTTATCAGATGGGTTTCCCCATCTGTGACACAATTCAGCAGCTGTCTGGCAGCACAGAGATTCTCCCCTTTGGAGCTCAGATGCTGCAGCAGCCAGCTCAAGTCTCAGCCTTCAGCTCTCCACTAATATTTAGGGAAAAAGTCTAAAAGGAAAGATGCAAGTGCAAACTAACTTTTGTATCAGCACACCTGACCTAGGAGCCTTTTGTGCACAGGTACCATTTGGCAAGGGGATTTTATTCATGCAAGAGTTACAACACTGTGCCTGCTGGAACAGGGATTCCCATCAAAATGTATGCCAAGGACTGCTTAAAGGCACTGGGTTTGTTATTTTTATCTCCTCTCAAACAGCACAAGCCAGAGACTGCTGAAGTGGCCTCTGGTGCTACTGCCTGACACAACCTGCACTGCTTAATGATGCAGAGGCACAGAAGGGAACAGGAGCATCCTCACCTTACCACAAACAATTCCTGCCAGCCAGCACCACTAGTGAGGAGCTTTCTCCAGAAATATCAGCTCTGTCAGCACAAAGTGACCAAGCATCCCATGGCAAGAGCTCACAGCACCCACAGCCAGCAGGTATGTTGGTTTGGCAAGGCCAGACTACAAGCCCAACATCTCCCAAGTTCTCCACCTGCCTCCCTCATTGCACTGCTCCATGCTGGGGCAGTGCCCAGCAGAAAAGGACCTGGAGGTGCTGCTCAACAGCAGCTGAACAGGATCCAACACCTGCAAGGTGGGCAGGAAGGCCAGTGGCACCTGGGCTGGGTCAGCAGTGCTGTGGCCAGCAGGACCAGGGCAGGGACTGTCCATCTCCTGTCCTGGGCACTGCTGAGGCCTCACCCCAAATCTGTGCCCAGTTCTGGGGCTGTCACTGCAGATGGACACTGAGGGGCTGGAGCATCTCCAGAGAAGGGAATGGGGCTGGGCAAGGGGCTGGAGCACAAGTCTGATGAAGGGAAGCTGAGGGAGCTGGGGAGGCTCAGCCTGGAGAAAAGGAGACTCAGGAGGGACCTTCTGGCTCTGCACAACTCCCTGGCAGGAGGGGACAGCCAGGGGAAGTTGGGCTCTGCTCCCAGGGAACAAGGACAGGACATGAGGAACAGCCTCAAGCTGTGCCAGAGCAGGGTCAAGCTGGACATCAGCAGGAATTTCTACATGGAAGGGATGATCAGGCATTGCAAGGGGCTGCCCAAGGAGGTTTGGAATCCCCATCCCTGAAGGTGTCCAAGCAAGGCCTGGATGTGGCACTCAGTGTTCTGGGCTGGATGACAGCGTGGGGATTGGTCAAAGGTTGGACTGATTGACCTTGGAGGTCTTTTCCAACCTAACAGATGCTGTGATTCTGTGATAAATGATAGAGATGACCCAGGCAGGGAGGGAACAGAAAGGCTTTGCCTACAATGGGCTGCAAAACCTGTAGCTAAATACAGTCCCACTGAAGAAAGAAATCAGCTTTTTACACAATTGGTTTATCTCGGCCTTTTAACAGAAACAGAAGGACAGCCAATGGAAAAAAGAGAAAGCTTTAATCCTGCACTCTTTCCTCATGTACTGCAGAAGTCATAGAGGAACAAAGTGCTCTGGAAGCTGAAGGACAGAAGGAAATTGTATGTGCCCATAGCAAGAGCAATACACAGCATACACAGGGCAAGCAACTGTGAATCCAGTGTGATGACTGAATTATTAATTGAAAATTCCATCCTTGAAGCACAAATAAAGTACTATTTCAGCAGCAAGCACTACTAGAAAAGTAACAAACAGCCACTGTCTTCAGTATGAGCAGAGTCAACACGCAGGTCAATTTATGAGAGAGAGGAGGGGGAATAAAAAGGAGAGAATAGCAAAATGCATCATTCCCTACATCTCAAGGTATGTTCCCAGCTGAGCACCCTCCCTAGGGAGAGGGAGATCCAAAGCAAAGATCCCACCACAGACCCACTGAGAGATGTCAGGACTCATTGTGACCTCTGCTGAAGTTGCCTCAAATTGGAAACACACAACAAGTGCAGGTAACAAACCCATGGCAAGAGAAACACTGATCTCCAAGAGGACCAAGTTTTCATTCTGGATTAGATGCTGACTTTTCCAAACACAGAGCAAGAGATGAAATCTCTGGGGAATAGCACAGAGCCTTTTCTGTGTGATGCAAAGGTTAATTCTGGTAAGCCAGACATCTCCAAAGAGCTACCTGTGATTTCTGAAGGTGTCATTAAATGACCACTCACTTTGTCTTCACTCAGCCAGGGTGGGAATTTATAGTAAATGCTAAATAAATATGTGGGCATAAACACCAGCAATATGCATGATGTAAGGCAACATAGCTCACCTATCCTGGGCAGGATTCAAAAGCAAAGTCACTAATGGGATGACTAATGGGATCTCACAATTACTAATGGGGGAAGGGGTTCACTATTCAGCCTAAGTACAGGAAGGCATTAAGTGGTTTTAGTTATGAAGGTATTAAGTGTTCTTATGTATCCTTAATGCACAGCTGTATGCACACGTTCCACACAAGAAGAGTGAACACAACAAAACCTGCCTGAACCTTCCATAAACCTGTGCCTTGCTTTTCTAAGTTTACAGATGTGGTTTGGCCAGGCAGATATAGGTCAGATCATAACTGCACACTTTAAAGCAGCCACATAAGTTCAGTTTTGCTTTGAAGCCCTGACAATCACCAAGGTAAGTACGAGAAGAAGCTGTCTCAGACATACCAACCTAACCTGCATGTCACCATTTAGCAGCTGAGGCAAAAGTTACCAGCACCTCCTTAAGGAAGGGCAGCAAATTCAGCAGTGGGACAGGAGCTTTACTGACCACCCCTAACACCACAGCATGTTTTATCACCCCCCCAAAATCCTGCCTAATATTTGGGCTCCTACTTTCTCTGTTGAAAACTACTGCAAAACAGCAGACTCCCCAGTCAGAGGCATTTGGGGGCTTTGTACCCCTTTTGAACCACCTCAAGTCAGCAAGATGTTTTTGGAACATCTGTCCCAGATTTGGGATCTGGTCCCCTCTCTGTGCTCCCTCCACCTTCCCAGAAAAACAAATAATGCAAAAGGCAACACAGAAAATTGGTCAGTTCCTCAAAGGAGGAAACTAACAAGAGTTTACAGCAACTCCCCTGTGCTCAGCAAGCCAAAGGCTGGTTTGATGCAATCACACCACCGACACGAAAGTGACTAAACCTTGGTTGGTTTCAAAGCTCTCCAGGGGAAGGATTTCCACTCCACTCAAAGTGTTCCTCTAAGTGGGGAAAGAAACATCAGAGAGCCCCCATCGGGATGGATTAAAGAGTAAAACCTCCTGAGGGACAGGGCACAGAGCACCTCATCACACCCAGCCCTGCCTGTCCTCAGCCACCCTGAGCTGGCAGCGAGCAGTGCCCAGACTTTGTGCTGCTCACACCGGGAGCAATGGGACCAGCCGGGAGCCTCAGGCTGCTGGGAATGGCTGTCACGGCAGGAATGTTAACAACCATCCTCCTGCTGCCAGGGGGCACAGGCAGAGCCTCCCCATGCACCTGCACAGACTGCCAGCATCACCCCTCTGCTCCCTGCAGTGTCACACTGCACTGGCAGCACAACCCAGAAAGGAAACAGGACTCACAGCTAAGGAGGAAAAAAGATGGAATTCACCACGGTTCCTGCCCCAAGTGACATCCCTGGTCCCAAGGCGCTCCCCCTGCGTGTCAGGGACAGCAGGAAAGTTCCTCACCAGTTTCCTCCTGAGCCTGGGTCTGCTGCAGGCACACGAGCACAGGACAGACCAGCCTCAGCGTTCCCCAGCACAGCTCTTACACCCAGCTGCAGCAAGGGGATGAAATCCCAGGGCTCAGGGCAGGAGATGGGCTGCCCAAGAGGGAACCTGCTCCTCAGGGCCCCCTCACAGCCAGGCAAGCAGGTGGGGCTCCTGCTGCCTCCAGGGAGGAGAGAAACACCAACTCCACACTCCTGGCATGGGAACATCAATGCTCACCTGTGAGCACACGGCACAGCACTGACAGCCACTGTCACTGCCAGGAGCTCGTCTCTGATACAGCTGCTCAGGCAGCCGTGCTAAAGCCAGAACTCCACTGCAATGGGCACTCAACTCACCTGGGGAGTGCTCTGGCTCTTCATGTCTCAGTGATGTGAAGAAGTTAAGGGGTCAAAATCTTTGCTGCACTTGAAACAGAGATCATCCTTCACCAATGGAAATCCTCAAGATACAGCTGCTCCCTTTAATAGAGGCAGTCAATCCCGAGCTGACACTCTGGGACACCTTCCTCCCCAAAGCTCCACGGTGTAAGCATGGAGAACATTCCCACTCCGTGACCCATTTCTGCTGTTTGCTTTTTGGAATGCAGCGGCTCCTGTGTTGCTCAATGTGCTGCCCCAGCACTCGCACAGAGCCTGCACACGCTGCTGCTGCAGTGGCTGTGCTCGGGCCAGAGCACGGAGAGCCAGCAGAGCCTCCGAAGGCTCAGGCACAGCCAAGCCCAGCCTGGAACTCTTCCTTGTGCTCCTCGCTCACTCACACAGGGAGCACACACGTGTTACAGCACAGCCAAGGTTTCACAGCAAGGCTCCCCTTCCCCCCGGCACAGCCGCGGAGGTGCAAAGCACCTTTTTACAGCTCCGGCTGCCCCAGCCACGCTGTGAGCGAGCACAGCCATCGCAGCTTTTCCAAGGCACGGCTCGAGCACAAACAGACCTCGAAACAATAATTACAGGATGTGAGAACCCCAGGCCTTAAATCAAACCACATTTGTTAGCTCTAGATAAAACTCCTAACTGCAGTTTCACAGCACCAGTGCCTGAAGCGTCTTCCTAGAGCTGAAAAGATTAAACCGGAGTCCGCCAACCTCTGCCCAAAACTTCCCGAAAAGTTACGTCAGGTCCAGCACAGAAACAAGGAACAGAAGGTCGGGATGCCGAGAGCACTGGGAGGCGGCACGGGGACAGGGACACACAGGGAGACAGGGACACACGCAGGGGGACAGAGGCTGGCGGGATGTGGCGGGGCACGGGGACACGAAGCGGGGACAGGGACACGCAGGGGGACAGAGGCTGGCGGGATGTGGCAGGGCAGCTCCCGGTTGCCCCCGCTCCGGGCACACGCGGCGCTCCGTCCCCGGGCCCGGGCCGGCTCCGGCCCCGCTGCCGGGGGCCCCGGGCCATGGCGGCGGCAGAGGAGGAGCCGCCGGGGCAGGGCACGGCGGGATCCCGCCGGGACGCGAAGTTGCCGCGGCCGGCTCCGAGCGGGCCCCGAGAACTTCCCTTACCTGCGGCCGAACCGCGCAGAGCCCTCCCGGGGCGGCCGCGCCTCCGCCGGCTCCGGGCAGCCCCCACCGCCGCCGTCCCGCCCGCGCCTCCGCTCGGGGCCCGCCCCGCTCCGCCCCGCTCCGCCCGCGGCCCCGGGACCGGCCCCGAGCCGCCGCTCTGCTCTGCCCCGCCCGGCCGAGGCGCCGCCCGCCGCCGCTCCCGGGCCGGCCATGAGGGAGCCGCCGCCTTCCCGCTGCCCTCACGGGCGGTCGCAGCATCGCTGAGGCCGGACGAGTCCCCAGGCTGAGCCTCCCGCTGGCACCGAGGGACACGGCCAGGCTTCAAACACCTCCCTGGGAGCAGCCCGGGCTGCTCTGGGGACCCTGCCCGCTCGGCACCCCCGGAATGTCCCCGGTGTGAAGCAGCCCCAGATCCCCCGAATCGCTCCCAGGCAAGGGCCGCGGCCCTGAGCCCGGTGCTGCAGCTCTGGAGCACCCAGTGACACCCCGATAAATAAATCTGCAGTGCGCCCATGCCGGCGGTTTGCCTCCGCGCTCATTTATGGGGTGCAAGGGACTCAGTGCACTCCATCAGCAGCCTCTCAGCCACGCTAAAAACCGACCTTGGCTTTGCCAGTCCATGGCAGAAAGGCCTGAGATGCTGCTCTTTCAAGAGTGGAGCCACACAAATAACAGGCCAAGGGGTGCAGCCAACTAACTCTTAGTTTTGTTGGAGTTGACTCAAAGCTCTTCCTCCCATCCATTCTCCAAGAGCTGGGTTAGAGAAAACTTTTCATGTTTTGTTCATGGAAAAGACAATTTGCGTGTACTCCGTTTCTAACCACAACATGCAAAAAAGTGGGAGTTTCCATTCAAAATAGGAAAACTATTGGTTGAAACTATATGTTGAAACTGTAGGTTGGAAGCAAACATTTTGAATTCCCAACAAAAATGGAAAGGTATAATTTGCTTTTTAAGCACAGTTTGCAAACCAGACAAGTCGATCCAAAACACTTTTTTTTTTTCTGGCAAGTCACCAGCTTGTCACATTGGCTACACAGCTCCAGTGTGTCTCAGGTTAAGCAGCAGGACTGAGTTTTAGACTATGAGAAAAGAAAGTTTGAAATTACCTGGATTTCTTCAGTACCTTCTCTTTCTAGTGCCTCTGTTTCAAAACTTTGGTGCCTACCTGTGGTTCTGATGCTCTTCAGTTGGTCTTTTTGCCCATTTTCCTCATATCTTCATAAATCCTCCAGCAAATGTTACCAGTTTGCTGTCAGCTGATGGGTGAGTGCAGATCACACTGCAGGTCACACCAGGCTGAATCACAGGGATCCCACTCCAGCACTCCACTGAAATGGACTTGGACTTGCCCAATAACAAGCACTCAGAACAAATATGGACCCACTATTCTTCAGCCTTTGTTTTTTGATTGAATTTTCTGTTAATTGCATTTTTTTTTGCACTTCGAATTTTTAATTCAGGAAGTGAAGAACTTTATTAAAAAACCTAATGCAGAAGGGCTTCATTTGTCAGGATGACATGAGAGAAATCTTTCTGAAAACAAATCTTAGCAGACAGAAACATTCCAAACAACTGTTTGGATTCTTTCATCAAAGAAAATACCTTTGCAAGTTAAGACAAATCTCTGATAAGGCTTTCTGGTGTGCTTATCTCTCATCTCCCAGAATAGCTTAGCCCTTTTTGCTCCAGGCTGGTTCTGCAAGGAATGGTTGATTTTCTCCACCTTTGTGAAAATGCAGCAGCCTCTGAGAAGGCAAACAATTTGCTGGTTCCTCCTGTGAAGGCTTGGAGAGGTTACAAGGAGCAAGAACATTTTCCAGCATTGTTCACTCCTTGAGGAGGTGAAGGAAAAGAGCTTTTCCCTCACTTTACACTGGGAACACGCACTGTCTCCGTGGTTACAAATCAATAAATGGCATTAAGCCCAGTATTTCAAGAGCTGTCAGAGGCATTTTGAAGGAGCAGTGTGCACTTTCTTACAAGATTTTCTTTGGGCAGTACTTCCCATCTCCCACACCCTCATGGTGTGGTACAGCCAGGAGTAATGTCCTAGTGCGGTTAATTTTCAGCTGGGTCAGTGGGGTGAGCAGATGAGCTCCAAGATCCCTGGCACAAAGCAGATGATTTTAAGAAAAAATTCTTCCATATCAGAGTGTGGAGGGTGCCCAGAGAAGTTGTGGATGTCCCATCCCTGGAAGTGTCCAAGGCCAGGCTAAATGGGGCTCCGAGCAAACTGGGATAGTGAAAGGTGTCCCTGCCCATGGCAGGGAATGGGAACTGGATGATTCTTGAGGTCCCCTCCAACCCAACCCAAGCTATAATTCTATAATTCTATGATTCTATCAGTGCTAGCTCAAGGGGAAGGCACTGAAACACAATAACAAGTCATGTACATCACAGCCACTTTTTAACAATTTTTGTAAATAAATTCAGCGCTTCGTTGGGCCCCAAAGGTTTTTATTTAGACCAAACCCATTCCCCAAAATACAACAGCTGAAAGAGCTGAGGGATCTCCTTCCCAAAGAACAATGGTTTCCCACCCAGGCTGTGCATGGGTTTCACTTCAGGACAGCTCAGAAAGTGGACTCAGTGAGTCCCTCTTTTTATTCCCAGCTGGGAATTAACCCTGCAGCTGAGCTAGGGTGTTCTCAGGTCAGGGCTCCATCACCAACTCTCCTGGCACAGTTGTGTCAGTCAGGGCTGGGATAAGATCCTCTGAAGGCAGAGCTGTGCCAGCAAAAGCACCTTGTGCAGACGGAGGTAAATGCAGAGAAAATGGTGCTTTTGTCCTGGGAGCTTCTTTCACATGAGGGAGCTGGAATTCACTCTCTCAGCAGCAGCACAGTTCTACTCTTAGAAGCTTGGAAATGTTTGCTCTTCTGACCAACTATTGTAGCTGGGCTGTCAAAGCTGTCCTGGCTTTCTGCTACCTGAAGTATCCTGATTGTTAAATACTCAACAGAGCAAACTGTTTTGGCCTTGAGTTTTGGTATGACACCATGTTCAGTCCTGGGACAAAGCACTGCACAAACAATTTCTGGCTGTAAAATCCATACCTGAACCTTTCTTCTCATGTTTAAATTCCCCTCCAATCTATTCCTAAAAAGGACAGGAAAGATTCAGTGCCCAAAGGATTCATAATCCAGAGCAGCTCAAGTACAAAATGATCTCAAATTGTACCCTTAAAACAGTCAAACTTCTGACCTCAGCTGTCCCATCCCTGGCTCTTCCCACAGTGTTTGAAAACACAAAGAAAAGCCCTGCACACTGAACCTGCTGCTGAACTGATGGAAGAGATGCTGTCCTGTCTTAGCTCTGCTGCAAAGTTTCTGGTCTAAAGTTCCTCTGTTCTAAAGTTTCTAGTTTTAACCCTCCAAAAAGCAGAAGGCTGTTTAAGAAGTGGCCAATCTGCCCCAGCGCCTGGATTGTTTCAAGTGCCCAGTTTCAGATTATCAGTTGTGTATTTGATCTGGAACATTGTGTTCCAGCCCCTGAAAATCAAGAAAAGGCAAATTCTAGTTCCTTTATGAGTGGACAAGGAACCATACTATAAAATTTCACATTCCCATAAGGGTGCAAAAGTAATTAGCTGCAGAAGCCTCTCAAGCATGAACTCTGAGCATGAACCTCAGAGATGTGTCAGCATGGATCTGGAAATCACAAAGAGCAGTGTTACAAATCAAAAGATGCTGCATATTTTATGTAAAATGTGAGCAAGAGAAAACCTCCTGACATGAGCAGGAACCACATCAGGCTCCGCTGGAGGAATCCATACAATGGCAATAGCACAACTGCTTGAAAAAGTTGGGTGTTCCAGGCCATTGTCTTCCCATTACCCTGAATCATTGCTGTCATCAAAAGCAAGAGAGGAAAGGTTTCACTTCGAGAAGGTTTTACATTCTTAAATTTCTGTAAGCATACCAAACACTTTTTTTTTTCCTCTCCCTGGAGGTCTCCCACTCGGTAATTTAGGTATAAGTGCACCTTAACTGGGCTGAAATCCTCATTAGGTTCACTTGTTCCAGCATTCTCTCAATTTCAGTATCAGCAGATAATTGTTGCTTACACTCAGGAGAGGATTTCTGGTATAGTCAGAGCTCGATGGAGTTGAAGAGAAGCCCTTTGGGTACTCAAAGTGTTTAACTTCAAACACAGGACAAAATGTTCACCAGAGGAGTCAGGAACTGGCATAGAGGTGCCAGCAATAACTTTTCCTGGTAGCCCCCACACTGGAATGTCCCAGATAAGCACCTCTCCACTGAAATGCACACACGTGGCTGGCACAGCAAGGCACATACCCGAGCCTTTGAGGCACAGCAAAGTGTTATCAGAGCAAAGCAGGCGTGCTGGATGCAGCAGGACATAACAACCCTACCAGAAATTCCCTTTGTAGCATCTGCCTAATCTGGAGGAGACTTTCCTTCCAGCCACAGCCAAACTCATCCCTTGCACAACACTCACAGTTAATCACAGCTGACCTCACTGCCACCCTTCATCCATGCCTGGCTGCTGATGACATCCTACACCTAAGCTTTGCTCTCCTGCCACCAGGATAACTCTCACTTTTCACATCCCACTAATTATGAGCACTTATTTCTTTCATTCCTTTCAAAATTTCTTACCATATTCCCATTGCCTGGGGGATTATGTGAATGTTTTCCTTAAATTTTCCTGAAGTTTCTCAGATACCCAAGCACATCTCCTGGTTTGTTCTTGGCACCAGCTTCGAGCTGGTAATGAAGAAGCACCTGAAGCTCTGCTCAAGGCAGTCTCTCCACAATCCTGACAGAACCAGGCTGACAGACACTCCCCAAACCCCTGCAGCACCTGAGGCAGCTCTCTGAAGGGAATCTCAAGTACACCAAGTAGCACAGCAGGGCTGTGATGCTGCAGAGTGTTGGAGTCAGTGAGTTAGGGGATTCTATGTACCCCTCAAGGAGGAATCAAGATGCAGGGATTGAATTGAAGCCTTTAGATGCATTGAAGTATATTAAGCCACTTACACATAAAGCAGAAGTGAGTCAGTAAGTTTTAGTAGGAGCTGTAGTGCTTTTAGTAAATAAAAGGTCTCAAATGCCACAGTAGCAGTGAGTTTTCTAGTGAAGGTTGAAACATACCGATATCTTCAGTAGAGGCTCCAGGCCCACAGCTGTAGACAGGACTTAGACATAATAGAGCTATAGTAAGAATATTGCTTACATTTCTTAGATAGAACAAGATATGTCACATGTGTAGTTTATACATAACCTAACGTGCTAAGAAATTAGGATTCTAATAGGCTAAGGAGTGGTGGTCCGAGCTCGCATCTCAGCTTGTGGGGAAAACCCTATATAAGAGTTAGTATCGGGGAGAGTTAGTGCTTTTGCCTTGTGCCTTTCTTGCCCTTCTGCTTTGCTGCCATTGCTTTTACAGCCATCAACACCCGAGGAGAAGATAGGATCTGCCGCACTGACAACAGCCCTGCCGGGATCTTCGGGAACAGCCTCTGCTTTAACTTGGGACTCTAAACTGAACTTAGTAAGGACTTCGATGGAGACTGATGCGCTTCTGCAATAAATAACCTTTTTGGCAACTATTAGCTGCTTGCTTGTTTAGAGAATTAGCCGACACAGTTAGTGCCTAGAGCACTGGAGGTGTTACCCTCGCAGCAGAGCAGCCCGAGGGTTCATCCCCCGTGCGCTCCCGCAGGAGCAGCCGGGATGAGCGCGGATGTCCCCGCCCGGCACGCCGCCACTGCAGCTCGCACAATGGGGCAGTGTCACAGCCAGCCCGACCCTGGGCTCGGCTTGAAGCGGCCTTCGGGAGCGGAAAACAACGCGCTTCAGACATTCCTGAAATATTCGGGCTGAGAGGCTGCGGAGGAAGGCGGCAGCATCCTGCCCAGGCGGGAGCAGGAACTGCGTTTGCTTCCCAGCTCCTAGAGATGTGTCCACATCGTTTGCTCCTGGGCTGACCTCTCTGAAAATGCCTTTTGCTGGTGACTCACTGAGGTGGGAAGCCAAACCAGGCTGAGTCAATCAGGTGGCAGGACCCAAGCGAGTTAATCACTTGAGATTAGTGGAATCTTCTGCTCTGGAGAGAAAAGAAGTGATAAGGAAAGTCTTAGGGGCTGGCTGGAGTAGTCACTGAGCTGTCTCACTGGATCAGTCAGCACAGTGCTTGCCATGCTCCAAGCAAAGTGACAGACAGCCAGAAAACAGGGATTATTTTGTCCTGAATGAAGGGAGAAACATGGAGAATACAGCTCCAAGGGAGCATTAGGAAATGGTGATCATCAATTTAGGTCCTATTGGTTCTGATCTCTCTCTCCCTTTCCACAGATGTGGAGAATAAAGCTTTCATTCATGGAAGACACTTATTTTTCAGGTTAGAAAAGACATCAAAATGATCCTTATTCTTCACTTCACTTGTGAGCCCTGTCTTTTTGTGTTAAGGATAAGTAGAAGAAGAAATAAAGGGATTTTGTTTAAGTGGGAAGTAAGTCATGTCTGAGTGAGTATGGCTGATAGGAATAGATTATAAATAGAACTTCACTAAACCTATAAAATTAAAATATTTACATTATATACTTAAAACAAATGATTTGAGAACCTTACAAGAGACAAACAATGGGGTAAAAACTAAAATCACCTTCAGCATTCCTGCCAGAGGGTGTGGAAGATGGACTGAATTTCATTTGTCAGCTGGTGAACTGGAGGAATAGTTGCCTCCTCCCACAAAAGTTTCTGAATATCTCACTGAAGCCATTACACAATAAAAATCTGGATGTCACAGAATCACAGACTGGTTTGGGTTGGAAGGACCTTAAAGCCCATCCAGTTCCAGCCCCCTGCCATGGGCAGTGACACCTTCCACTGTCCCAGGTTGCTCAGAGCCCCATCCAGCCTGGCCTTGGACACTGCCAGGGATGGGGCAGCCACAGCTGCTCTGGGAAACCTGTGCCAGGGCCTCACCACCCTCACAGAGAACCATTCTTCTGCTTTTTCAGATTGCAACAATGATATTCAACAATGTTCCTCTTAAAGCTGGCCAAATACTTTAACTTCCACCCCTAACAAAGCATTGATTTTAACATTTTGAGAGAGAAAGAGCCATGCATTTGGGATGAAGAGATGGATATTTAGGATTTTCGTGAAAGCAAATATTCCAAGAACAGCAGCTAAGCAAAATAATATGAAAACCATGTAAACATCAAGCTATTTCATGGGAATATTTCATGTGTTCATCCTCAGATTAGCCTGGAAAAGGTGGTGGGAGATGAGGTGAAGGTTGGGACAAACAGCACAGGAATTCTGCCAGGCTGCAGGGTCCCTCTATCTTGTTTGGCTGTACCTTCTGCATCCATTTAAAGTGTTTTACCAACCCTATCAGCTCATTAATGCCCAATTTGCTAATGCACAGGCAGGAGGGATCCTGCATCACATCCTGTCCTGTTTTGCCAAAAAACTCCTGAGAACTTCTTTAAAGAGACAGTGGTAAGAGTGCACCCAGCAGGTTTCACCAGAGCCTCTGAGAGCAGAAGGTCTGCTTCAGTTTCAGGGAACAGCTGTGTCCATCTTCTAGAAAAGCAGCTTTGGTTCCTAAAAGAATGGCTTTCTCTTACAAAGGTTCTCTAAAGAAGTTCCAAATGTAAGTGATTGAAGTCATTGCTGCAGATACTTTTTCTAATCCTGGGTTCTGGAAAGAACAATTTCAGCATTTCCAAATAATTTAGTCTCCAGTTCCCCTTACTCAGATTATTTCTTGTGTACTTTCATACAGCACTGCTATATTTGTACAAAAACCACCTGAAAAAAAAAAAAAAAAAAAAGGCAGGAAATTCCAATATGAGGCCTTTAATTCATACACAAAACATGTGCAGGGGACATTAAAAGATGTTTCAGCCCATTTCAGGCATCTGAGGAATGATGTTTTCACATTTAAATAAAACAAGTCAGAAGTAATCATTATCCTCTGGCAAGTGTTTTTCAAACATGAAAGTCCCTCTTGTGTTTGGGAATCAGGGCTTTAGACTGGATGATTTTTAAAAATCTTGTCTTCTTTTAAAGTATATGTCTTACTTTTTCATATACATAAGTCAACACTTAAGCTGGAATCACTAATAATTAAATAGCATACTTAAGATATAAGCCTATTTAAAATAAAGGGTTAAATTCTTACACTGAATATTAAAACATAAGTTTTATATATATATATATATATATATATATATATATATAAATTAAATAAAATTCAAGGTGAAAATCATGAACATTTGCTACTAAAGTTTTAAAGAACATAAAATCAGCCCAGCTGATGGAATTACCATCTGAACATCTGGAACAAGAATTGGCTGAAGTGAACCAGCTTTTGATAAAAAGGGATTTTCCTACATGTGCAGAAAGGATATTGGAGCTGAACAAGCTGAGTAATCTGAAACAGAAATAGCAATAAGTTCAAAGCTCAGAAAATAACTGGGGACTACTCACCAAAAGTTTGTGTTCCTGGCTGAACTGTGAATAAAAGCAGGGAATGGAAGTGCCACCTCTCTTCAGGATTACATTTTGAGGAATACTGGCCAGCAGCAAGCACTTTGATTCACCACCTGTAAATCATCTAAATCAGCTACATTTTATGAAAAAATACATGGTGATGAGCTTTGCATGGGTTCTTCTGTGGACAGCATGCCTGTAATGGTATGACAGGTTAGTCAGATATAATAAATAAATAAATGTGATATATGGGCATGTCCCTGCAGGGGACAAACTGAGCTCCCCCTCTCCTGCAAACACAAGAGATCATGGGAATGTTCCATTAACACATTTCTTATGATAAAGTAGGATGGAAAAAGAGCTTAAAATCACAAGTCTTTCCTGTCCCCCATTGTCACTCAGCCCACAGAATCCCCATGGGCTGCAGCAATTATTGTGGGCCCCCAGTGAGCTACTAAAGGTGCACTAAGTGTGGGGGGGCATTTTTAAATTCAACATGCCATATTTTGCATGTAGGAAGACATGAAGGCAAGCTGCCCTCCTGCTTCCCATGAAAATTATGGAGCTGATTGCTCCTGCATTAACAAGCTGGGAGACAAAAATCAAAGGAGAGCTGGAAGACTGACACAGGCCCCCAGTGACTTCAACCAACACACATTTCTGGCAAATATTCCTTCAAAACATTTGTCTCATCCAACCCAAAGGCAGCCATGGCATTCCCAAAAAAGGGGGTGTCAGAAGTGAGTTCTTGTCTGAAGGAGGGGGATTGAGAGCACTAAAATAATGTAATTTTGAACAAAATCCAGAAACAAATTGCAGCAAGAAGAGATGCCAAGAGACAAAATGGCAATCTCCAGTCATATTATGCTTGTCTTTCCCCTCCATCCCTTGTTGTAACCTGTTGTAGGTATTTGTCTTACCTACAGCTTCTGAAGGCAAGAACCTACAGCTGCAGAACACCAGGGTGCCTCTGTCTTGGTGAGGTAAACACCATGCAGGTGCAGGAGGAACAAGGACATCTCTCTGACAGCTGAAATTTCCATCTGCACTCTGCTTGGTGAGGGCTGGTATCATTTATTTGTTGGTGCCCTGCAGCAGATCTGCCTCTCTGCTTGAATGCTCCCACTTCAAAAAAAAAAAAAAAGCCCCTCCAGCTTCCTAGACCAGCTCTGTAGCTGGCAGGAGGGGGAAATGTCAAACTAGCACAGAATGATATATAAAGAGAAGCATTACCCAGCAGAGCAGGCAGGTCTGCAGGGGATGTTTCTGAACCAGAGCTGGGACAAACTCTAGAATAACATTTCCCTGCTTGTGCACTGGTGCCCTCACTGGGATTTACCTGTCTCTGTGGCCATCCCTGCCTGTCAGTTAAACCACAGATTCCCTGTGGTGACAATACCAGGCCAGATGCTGAGCATGACAATGCCACTGCTGGGATTTCTCTGGCTCTGCGAGCTGGGGAGCAGGTGCAGCACTCAGGGAAGGTCTCTCTCTGAGATATTTGGGTTCCTCTGCTACACACACACCATGGTGAATCTCCTGTTCCCCCTTACTTTCTGGTAATCAGGACCACCATCTGGCCTAATCTGAGCTCTGCCTGGTAGGAATGTTCCAGAGGACTCTTTCAAAGGCAGCACTGCTCACCTCAGTGACTGGCTGCAAACAAGGCACTGGAAGTCCTGACTTCAGGAATCTCATTTAATAAAAACTGGGATTTTTATATAAGAACCCCTTAATCCAAGATACATCTCACAGTAGCTGTCTGGACAGTAATAACTGTTGAGGAAGAATGGAGAAGAGACAACTGAGATGGGATATTACCAATATGTCCAAATATTTTAAGGGTGTGTGTCAAGAAGAGAGGAACAGGCTCTTTTCAGTGGTGCCTCGTGATAAGACAAGGGGCAATGGGCACAAGTGGAACACAGAAAGTTCCATTTGAACATGAGGAAAAATCCTTTGCTTTGCAGGTGACAGAGCACTAGAAAAGACTGCCCAGAGAGGGTGTGGAATCTCTTTCTTTACAGAGATTCAAAACTCACCTGGGTGTGATCCTGTGCAACCTGCTCCAAGTGAACCTGCTTGAGCAGGAGGCTTGGGCTGGGTGGTCTCCAGAGGTCCCTTCCAGCTCCATCCATGCAGTGATCATCAAGGCCAGGAGCAAAAGAGAGATTAGCTCCAACCCCCTGAGAGAAGTGTGGAGAATCAGGTATTTCTTTACACAACCTTTTCCTAGAGACTTCAATCCTCTCTCAGACTGAGGGAATAACATAAATTTACACTTTGCACACCACAGGAAACGTGCTAAAATCACCTGAGGGGACAATTAAAAGTAAAACCCAGCAATGACCCAGGTACACCTGCAAGAAGGGCACTTTGGACACACAATTCTTTGGAGTAGGACACTAAAGCTTCCTATTCTGTACTAATGTGGGGGGGACAACAAAACTACAGCTGGCATTGGCACTCTGCTGCATTGCAGAATTGCATCTTCAGTGCATCATTACTTGGGGATGAATATTCAGCTATAGAGAAGACAGCTGGGTGGGCTATTGTGAGACAGGAAATCCTATAGATAGCACAAAGCTCATCTCCACATGCCATTTTCTCCAAAAACCTTCAAAAGTCAAGTCACAGTAAGAACTCACACTCACTGTCAATCTGATGAGATTTAAATATAAACAGTGATTGATGTAACAGCAGTGCAGGGCCAATGTGTGCACAAGTTCTTATTTTCTTCAGACGACCACAGATCAACTCCATATGCTGGTTTTCTAGTCAGCAGCTGTGTCCCAGCTATTGATTAAATTTTAATTAATCAAGCTGAAAAAGGGTGTCTCTGCTTGCAAGTTCAGCTTCTCAGACTCAAGTTATTTTGCTTTTCAGGAAGAACTACCAACAAAATCTTCACTGTGAGGCTGCAGCAGCATTCCTTGTCAGGCAAGGAGAGCCAGCAGCAGGAGAAAACTGCTTCTCCAGGCCTTCAAGTCCAGCCACTCCACTGCTCTCTGCTACACCTCATTATTGTTTTATCCTAATGGCACAGCAATTCATTAACAAATTGGCAAGAACTTTCCATCCCACACGTGAGCTGCAGTACAAGCTGTGACACTGATTTCCTTATGGCATTAACTGTCTGCCCCCTGTACATTGCTCAGAAATGCAGCCTCAGCTTGACAATAATTACATTTGGCAATTATTAACTCTCCATCTGTGCAGCCTTCCCAGGTAGGAGAAGCCTTCCCTCAGCTTTGAGCACTTTATGATTGTTCTTACTGTAACAGTGAATTGATTCTTCTCAAGGAAAGGCCTTTGAAGTGTGGAGTGCTTTGAGTGTTTTCACAGGTGGGAAACAGAGACAACAGATGAAGTCCAAAGGTCACCCAGGATGCAAAGCTGAAGGACTAAACACAGAGATCCCAACACCAGGCTGTTTAAAATGCACAATGGCTGAACTCAGTATCCTTGTATAACGTGATGTGAGGCAGAATAAAAACAGCAGTGGAAAGAGCTCCCTCCTTTTTTCCTTTTCTTTCAAGAGTTTACAACAGCATCTGCACCAACACCCGTCCTTGAATGCAAAGTGTGCCCATGGAGCCTGCTCCAGCTCCTTGTGAAGCTGAGGAACAGCTCTTAGTAGCCATTGTGAGGCAAATGATGTTGTAGACACTGATGCTAAAGCATTGAAGTTCATCCATATCCCCAGCCACTGCCAAGAAGCAAAGCTGCTGCAGTCAGAACTCACTCCCCATACCCAAAATCACAGGATTTTATGAGAAATAGAGCTTTGCATGGTCAGTGGTTTCAGCCTTATCATGTCAATGAAAACAGCAAAAAGGTTTTTGATGTTAGCTCTAGGATCCTCACTGGTTTTCAAACAAAAATCTGAGGAATTCCAGCCCCATAAGTTTTCCTAGCTTGTTTTGTCTCAGCTCAGCATTTTTCTTTTACCTGGAGAGTCTCAGAACCAACAATTACAAATTACTACTCTGCACAGCACCCTTTGGCTACCAACCTGCTACATAAGTGGGGACACAAACCAGGTTACTTCAGCAAATACTATTTTTAGTAACACATTAGGAAGCAAAGACCTCCCTTTCCCAAACTCAAGGTAAACCCCACATTACTGGGATTCAGTGAGCTCCAAACAGCAGTAACACCCATGCTATCTTAGCAGGGTTTCAGATTTGGTGGCCTAATTCCTGTTCTCAGCTTTACACTCATTTAAGTGATGTAATTCTGCTACTGACAAATTACCCCAAATGAAAAGCCAGATAATGAGATTTTGCAGATTAAGTCCAGGTTTCTCATTATAAAGACTAAGTAGAAACCCATTGGAATCCTCCTTATTTCAGAAGGCAGATGAGGTGAGACACTGAGTTACCACTGCCACACCACACAGTGATGCTGGGGGCTGGACAACACAAAAGTGTCAGTCTTGTTGAGTGTCTGTTTTAATTTGGACTCATCTTTACACCAAGACTTGCTGCATATGGAATGGCACAGGTACATTCAAAGTGACTGGAGAGCAGATATTTCTCAAGTGTGAGAGGGTCAGCCCCCACTTCTCATGGAAATGCAGCCAGAGGCAGCACCTCCCTCCATCAAACACTGAAAACACAAGCCAAGGGAGAGTACTGACCTAATCCTTTCCCACAGAAAGGCTGGAGGAATGTGTGGAGCAATCCCAGCTGGGTGACTCAAATCCCAAGTGTTAGTCTGAATTTTCCTCACAATTCACACATACCTAGAGATGTCACCTATTTGGAAAAACACACCAACTTCAGCATCCAGTGAGCAGTTTCCATCCTGAGGAGAGCCTCATTCCTCCTTGTGAACACGAGTGTGCTGCCTTCCTCATCTCCTCCTGGCCCCAGGAATCTTTCCCTTATTCCTACACACAGTGACACTTTCAACAGGCAGGATCAGAATACATTTCCATTTGGGTTTCTGGGCTTTGGAAAAGTAAATTAATGGCTAAAAATGCTCAGCAATCATAAGAATGGCTGTAACAATGAGAACCAACAGGCAAAGTTAAAAGTGTGGAAGTGCTATCCCAAGTTGACAGATGGGGAGCCACATCTGCTCAGTAAAGTTTGCAGCTATTTTTGTGTGGCTTTGCTTAAGCCAAACGATGGCTGAATCCACATGTTTATCCTGGCTTTGCTCTGCAGCCAAGTTTCCTATTTCCAAAGAAGCTCTGCTCAGCTCACCATTAATATTTGTCCTGGAATTTCAGCAAAAGGCCCTTGAACTCCCAAGTGCTGTCTCTGATGCAGAAAGAACTCAGCAATTTGTTAGTTGTTTACACATTCTTAAGAAAATGTTGCCAATGTTTTCCTAATGTTAATGATCCTGTGTGTTTCTTGGAGAAATATTTCAGCTAAAATTGTTGCATTAAAAATCAAAGTAGGTTTGAAATTGAGGTGCAGATTACTTCTATCTAAGTTTTAATAGATCACTTCTATTTAAGTTTTCTTAATTTTGCATATATCTCAATATAGTTAAGATGCTGTAAACATTTGCTAAAAAATGCATTATTTTTTTTGCCTGTGGCTCCACCTCTTTTTCTTATTTTGTATCTTTTTTTACTTTCAGTGCAGAATTACTGTGCTGCCACGAGTTTCCACTTAACCACCAACTAATGCAGCAATTTAATTGTGGAGTTTAATTTTACCATGTACACTCCAAGAGTAAATATTTATTTAAACATGGGGATAATTCTAAACAGAGCTAGTCCAGAATAAAAGCTACTTACATTAAATTATCTGCCAGATTAAGCTTCTAGGCAATGTTTACACCATCCTGAGAGTGCTGTGTGGAGAATCCCAAGCTGGATCTGGAGGTAGCTGGTGGAATATAAGCCAGTTAGGTGGATCTGGTGGGCTTTGCTCCTGTAACTGGATTATTTCTGGGACTCACTGGTGTGCTGATGGTGCTGTATTGTGCCAGACACAAACAGCCTGGCTTGAACCAGCCCTGGGCCTTCCCAAGACAGTGCTGCACAGCATTATCACATCACTGGTGGCATCAGGAAAGCAGGGATCTTTCTGCAAGAAAATGCTCCACCATCTAAAAAATAAACAACATCCTTCCATTCACAGCAGGTTTATAAAAAATATTGGTTATACCATTTCCAGCTCTATGAAATAAACCATGTGAAATGTGAACTAATTTCATTGTTTTGATACAAACTTCTTGTCCAAAAGCTGGTTTTGAATCTGACTTGTTCTCTGAGCCATTACCTGTGGCACTGACCTGGAGTTCATTATGTGTATTTATTTTTTGCTTCTTCATTATTAACAGCTGTGTATATTACTATAACCTCTCAGTTCCTAAGAGGCTCAACATTTAGAAAGTTTGGATTATTAAGAGATCCATTACTGTGCCTGCAAGAGTCAAAGCAAGTTCTGTTACAATGATCTCATCTGCAGCCTGTGTGAAATAAATATGGATTGATTTATATGTCTAAATGTTCATAAATCTGTGCAATGATAACTGCAGAAGAAGAACAAGGGAAAAAATACAGCCTGTCTGCAGAGAGGATTTATACCCAGCACATTTTTCAACCTTGAACTTCAGTTTCAGCAGCTACCTTGCAATTATTCTTAATATTGATCTTGGCCACACTGAAGGCAAAGATTCTCCCTGACTGCAGTGGGGTCAAGTTTGTACTCAAATTTTGTTAGTATAAATCAATTACAATCTGAAAGTTCACTTGGGACATACTAAAAATCTTGTAAATTCTGGTCTGCATGCTCAGTGAAACTCAACTTTCAGAAGAAAAAAAAAGCTCATCTTTCATTCAAATTTGAAAGGTTGGAAGATGTCTCCCAGGTTTTTTAATGACAAAGGAAGTGTGTAATCATTCATTGCTGTACACAATATTAAATTGGGCATTTCACAGCATTACAGATAACAGTGCCATAAAGTTCTTTGTCCATCAGTGACCAAATGAAATTACCTATGAAGGGGGGGAAAAAGACAATCTGGCCAAACCACACCCACATCTGTAACCTGTTCTCAGAATTACAGAATCATTTAGGTTAGAGAAGATCTTCAAGATCATTGAGTCCAACTAAGCCTAACTCTGCCAAGTTACACACCATGTGTGTAAGTGCCACATCCAGAGACATCCAATGGACTGGTTTGGGATGACTGGAACAGGTTAGAAAATCATCCTGCTGTGAGACTGAAATGCCTGAACTCTGAAGTTTTAAAGACTTACTCCCTATGAGAATCACAGAATGGCTGGAGTTGGACAGGACCTCAAATCCCACCCAGTTCCAACCCCCTGGATGGGCAAGGAACCAGCCTGGCCTGGAACACTTCCAGGGATGGGACTGCCACAACATTGTGTAACAGACTAAGTGGGAAAATAATACCCCTGGAAATACCTTCCCTTCCAGCTGCTGTCAGGAGCCCTTGTCACCATTTTAAAAGTTACCAACCCTTATCACCAAACCTGAAACACCAGAAAAGTGCACATGATGAGAAAGTTTACCAGAATGAGTAAATATTTGGTTTAAATGCAGCAAAGATGAAGAGGGAGAGAAGAGCAAGCAATCCATCCCCTTTTGCTTTATCCCAAAGGAACTGAGGGAGCAGCATGCCACACACTCATACAAGTGTCTTGCTTCCAGCATGGAATAGAATTGTATTTTAGATTATTTATATAAGTAGTTGTCCTGACTTTCTGCCACACACCTCCCTCCTTCCTTTTTTTTTTTTTTTTTTTTTTTTTTTTGGTGGCAAACGTGTTGCTTGCAGCTGCATCTGGAGTTTCATTCCATTTGTTTTTTCTGCTCATCTACAAGCTCCCACAACATGGGAGTGTTTCCCACAGCTCTTTACCAAAGCAACTGTAAGAACCCTGCAATAATGACCTTTGATTCCTGAGATACACAACACGTGTATTCATATTGGAAACTTCACGTTCCTTGCAGAACTTGGATACAAAATATATAAAAATTACCACAGCAGACTAAATACATTGTTTTGGTTTCTTTAAAGACAACCTAGGAGCAGGCAGTAAATCACTGTAATAAACCACAAGCGAGGCAGCTCTGAAAACTGTTGTGATTTAAGAAGTTCTAAAGCCTTTAGAGTCATGAATAATAGAGAGACACAAGATAAGAAGCAACCCTTTGCTGGCTTCCTCCTGCTCCAGAAGCAGCAATCCACAAATCAAACAGAAATCTGCAAATGAAACTAGCAGGAGCCCAAAAGAGGAGAAGCAGCTCTTCCTACAACAATATTCTTAGGAGCCAGCTTGTGTCCCTTGCTGCCCCCATCAGAATGGGCATCCTGACCACCAGAGGGGCTGGAACACAAATTCGGTGGAGAATGAAGAGCAGGCAGCCCAGAGCTGCTCAGAAACAAATTTTAGAAGCTGTCTGTAGCCTGCTGAAAGAACATTAAGCTCATCTGCCTTTTTGTTTGATAAGGATTTATGGTCTTTTCAATGGTACTGAAAACAGTATCTGATACTGGAACTGCATTTGAAGAAAATTCCCAGAGTGGTGTGGGAAGTGCCTTCTCCCAGGTCATATTCCTTGTCCCTCTCTTGTTCCCAGCCCAGGTCCAAGTTGGTGCTCCCCGAGTGGCTGCAGTTCCCTGGGTGTGGAGGGAGGTCTCTGCTGGGGAATGGGAAAAATGTCCCTGCTGGTTGCTGGGTCCTTGGTGGGCAGAGAACTCTGCTCTTGGCAAGATGGTTTGTGAGCATTGAATCAATCCTACCTCCTTTTTAATGAGTTGTTTTGATTAGTCATCAGCAGGGACCACTTTTAGCCAGCTTTAGTTCAGTTTATTTTTCACAGATTTCTTGTTGTTTTGATCACGAAACCAAAACCTTCAGTTTGCTAAATTAACCCTGAAAAGCTTCAATGAACAAATCCTGAGGGAATTGGGGATTGGATAACTGGGATTTTATGGCCCTTCAAGGACATGTTTGGTTTACCCACTGATTTTGGTTTCAAGGCAAACTCCAAGTTCAGAACAATCAAAATATGAACCAGCTCTCATGAAACTCAGCTTTCCAAAACTTTATTAAGGATCAAAAAAGGTGGGAATGCCTTAAATGTAGTATCTTTGCCTTTTATTCTTGATGAAAAATGAACCTTTTAAGTACACAGTACCCACCTGTTGTATGGGCACAAAAGAAAATACAGTGAGCTATAACCTCAAATTCCTACCCAATCTTTAAAAATTGCTATTGTACACTGACACCTGTAGCTACCTCAGCACCCACAGTACTTCAAACATGACTAAATATCCTTTCAGTCACTCTGATGTCACCAAAAGAACAAGGTTTTTAGTTTCCCAGACTCCTTGCAGGACACCTCTTACCTCAGCAGCATCTCTGCTGGTCAGAAGCAGAAGCAGATGCCTGCTGTGTCCTAAAAACTAGGCAACAGGCTGCTGTAAAAAAAGGATATTAAAAAAATAAAAATTGAAGCTGTAGTAAACAGGTTCTAGGAAACAGTTTTAGACTCAGTGAGACACTTGAATTTGCTGTCAGTTTGGTGATTTAAGGCTGTTCCTGTGCATCCTTACCAAGCAAACCCTGGGGAGCTTTGCCTGATTGAGACACAGAGGTGATTGGATGCTACTGCACCTAGAGCAGGGCTGGCTGCCAAAAGCCCCCTGGCAATGAAACCTGGGCTCCCTTCAGTCCAAATCCATCTCTGCAAACAACTAACAAGAAAGTCTCACCCAGTTTCCACCCAGCATTTTTTTTTCACTGCACAGGACATGCAGAAGAACTGCTTTTGTACTCCTATGCAATTGCCCAGTACTTAGGAGTAAATACAAAATTAAGAATTTTTTGTCAGTATCCCACACATTATCAAGCAAAAAATTCAAGGTACTTGTGGAACAGTACTCAAAGCCACCTTTTGTAGTTTCTTTCATTGCCCAGGGCTGAGAACTGTGACCAGATGGAAAAGTGTTTGCACTTAAGAGAGGCTATTCCAAAATCTAAAGGAAATCCTTTTTTTATCACTGCCCTACCTCTCTGTTTTGATTAATGAGGCAGCTGCAACATTTTCAGTCATAAATGGTTAACTTGCATCCTTCAACTCAAGAAGCATCTTTAAACTGATGCTGCAAAGGTTATGGACACAAGGTAAACCCTCCTGGCCCTCAGAGCTCTGTAAGGATTAGAATTTGGCATAAGCAAGGTGAATAATCCAACACTTTTCACTGTTTTCATAGTTCATACTGAATAAAATCCTGGGTATGCACAGTGTTAGGAAGTAGGATATTACTGCCACTTGATTACAGCACTAAGAAAAGCATAAGTGAGTGTGTGCTGCCCTGAGCAGCTGCACTGTCCTCCCTGGACATGGAGCCCACAACACAGAGCATGAGGCATGACCACCTCTCCACACACAGGTTTAGCACAGTTATGTGTCTTACTTGCCAGAGAGTCTGAAAATATGAAGCATTTTTAATGTAAATGTATTTTCCCAGCACTGTGCATCAGCCACCTCTATAACTTTGTCCTGTTCCCCATCAGATGTTTTTTTTCTTCCCTTCTACACAAGATCCCTGAATAACAGTTGTGTTTAGAAGGAGAACCTCATGTCCTTGGCATAGCCCAGTTTGTCCAGGTTGGGAATGCAAGCATACTGGATCATTGGAGGAGGTCCACACATGAGGATCAGAACATCACTCTGAGGTGGGGGCAGGTGGTCTCTGATCATCTCTTGGTTCACAAATCCTTGGCTGTAATCCCAATCTGTTAAAAAAATGAAAGTAGGAGAAGAGGAATGAGGTTAAAAGGAGAAAAAGAGATATACAAGTCACTTTAGAAAGGAAAAATCCAGTTGCTGAAGTTGTTCCCAGTTGTAACATTTACAGCAATAGATACAGGTTTAACCTTCACATCCCCAGCCCTGGATGCAGAACAAACTTTTGCTGCTGCTGACCCAAACTTTTGGGCACCACAAGACTGACAGATTTTTTAATCGCAGTTTTTGGCCAGGTTTCACCTATGACAGTGAAAGTCTGCAGAACAGTCTTGAGGAGGCCCAAAGATGAACTTTTATCTCAACTGCTAAGATCAGTTCATAATTTCCCCAAAGAAGGGGATCAGAAAATCCAGGAGAACACTAAGTGCAGTGGATGACACAACAGCAACAAACTGTGGGGAGGGCAAGACCCTTCCCTCAGCATACCAGAGGTGTATCCTTGGTCACATGGAAGAGGAGGCACATGGCTTTTCCTTCTCTGCCCCAAACTCCCACTGAGTATGAGTGTGAATCTATCCTGATGTTGGGGGACAAGACAAGGAATGGTTGTCTTGGGTTGCAATACAGGATGTGGCCAGAAATGTGTATTCCATCACCATGTGTTAAAACCGGGTGGGGCAGTGACCCTTATCTCTGTGGCACACATTATCTGCTAATGGGCCAGCTTTAAAACCAGGTGGGACAATCATTTTTATCTTTTCCACAACCCATCCTCCCTCCAGGAAGATATCATCTGCTGCTGGGACATTGAGTCCCACTGTAGGACAGATAAAATTACATCATCCCACTGGGAGATGCTCCAGCAAGGGAGAGGAGCCAAGCCTTTCCTACCTAGATAAAAACTGAGATTTTGGACAGCAAGTTACCTTCTTTCCACTGGATTCCAGAGGAAAGCTGGGCCTTCAGAGGAAAACTGCACCTTCTACAGGAGCACTGCTTCAGCTGAACCACATCTGCCACTGCAGGAGGATGCAGCCACCATTTAATGGGACTGCTACCAACACCCTGACTGACTGACAGGGTGTCAGGTTGTATTCTGACTCTGTGAGTGTTTTGGGATTGTCCATTGTAATACTGTATTTCTATTTTAATTTTCCTAGTAAAGAACTGTTATTCCTAATTCCCATATCTTTGCCTGAGAGCCCCTTAATTTCAAAATTATAAGAATTTGGAGGGAGGGTTTACATTCTCCATTTCAAAGAGAAGCTCCTGCCTTTATTGGCAAACACCTGTCCTTCAAACCAGGACAATGGTAAAAAAGGAAAACCACAAGGAATGACACTGTTTACCCTTCTCCTCCTTGTTCCAGCAAGCTCAGGCAGGGATCTGTGCCTCTGGCACTGCAGCTGCCTCAGGGCAGGCTCCAAACACAAGGATAACATGTTATATTTATGTGTGTGGGGAAGGAGGAAAGAAGGTCACTCTCCACAGGAGACAATGGTAAATATTCAGGTGTAACCATGGGAGGAACACTGCACTGCCACTGGCCTGAGGTGAGCTTTGGGAACACTTCTCTGCTTACACCTGATCCTGTGTTCATCCCTGCATGGAGAGTGGATGCACTCAGACACTCACTAAGCAAGAAATGAACCATGAAGATCAGGAATACACACATGGCACAGCATGTCTCCTGTAAAGCACACTGATACTCATGAGTTCCACATGAAGTGACACTTCAGGACTTACTTTCAGGTGCTGTGTCCAGGGTGTACCAACACTTGAAGCGATTGGGATTCTGAGCCTGGATCTCATCGAGCTCGGAACGTAACAGGATATCCTTCTCAGTCTGCAGGACAAGGAAAACAGTGATCACACCCTGCATGTGAGTGCAGCCCTCAGATGGCCACAGAGCAGCAGCTACTGCACAGCCCTGAGAGATGGAAGGGAAGACTCAACTCTGTTTTAATGGCTGAAGAGACCAAACCCAAGTTATTTCCACACCTAGCCCGTGGCAGAGCTAATAAAAGGCTTGTAACTTTCCCAAATCCTGACCATGCAATGCCTTCTCTCTGAGGATAAAACAAAGCAGAACTATCACTTAATCAGGGAATCAGAAGAATAAAGCCCTTTTTTTGCATTATCACATCAAAAAACTAATCATGACTGCACAGAAGTATCTCCCTACCCCTTCATACTGTGCCATCTAGACAGGGAAATGCCAGATTTTTCACCTTTGCCAATTCAAGTATCATCAGCACTGCCATATGGAAACTGCTTGGCTTTTAAAAAGAATGTGGAATGAACAACCAAAAGGGTATCAAGTTCTGTTTGGAACAATAAACATTACTCAGGGTATCAAGTTTGGCTCCTCCCTGCTGCAGCATCACTGAAGGCCAAAGGAAAGCCTTGTTTCCCTAAGAGCAGCTGCAGTCTGGGCAGGAAGGAAAAGGGTAGGGACTGAAAGTGCTGCCACCCCTGCAGCCATAATTATTTGGCACAGAGTCTGTAACTGTGGGGATAAGGAGGAATGTGCAGCAGCCATTGCAGAGAAGCTGCTATTCCTGGATCTGCAGCTGTGGGTGCTCCAGAAAAACCCCTACTGGCTCTGGCCAACCCCAAGTGTGCCAGCCAGAAGCACAGTAGGAGCCCATGTACATTGTTTTAAGCACTTTAAAATATTTTTTAAAACTGCTTTCTATTGGTGGAGTTACAGGGTGCAAGGACTCTTTAAATCAGGGATTGAAGTTTCCATAGGCTGCTGCTAACAGGCAGGACACTGTTCCCCAGGCTCTCCCTCCTAGCTGCAGGGTTTCCAAGGCTACTAAAGCAGCTCCAACTCTGTCTTAGCCATTCTGAATCATCCCTAGCCAATCCTGGCCCTCCTGCCCTGATATCACTGCACTTTATGCCATATCCAAGGGCTCCAGCCAGCAGCAGAGAGCACTGGCAGGGCTCCTCAGAACAGCAATCTCAGCACTTGGATCACAGTTCCTGGGCAGAAAAACCCCAGGTTATAACTCAGGTATCACTGAACTGCCTGGGTTGAAAGAGACCCTAAAGCCCATCCAGTTCCATCCTCCAGCTTGCTCAGAGCCAATCCAGCCTGGCCTTGGACACTGCCAGGGATCCAGGGGCAGCCACAGCTGCTCTGGGCAACCTGTGCCAGGGCCTCACCACCCTCACAGGGAACAATTTCTTCCCCAAATCCCATCTAAAACTTCCTTTCTGTCAGTGTGAAGCCACTTCCCCTTGTCCTGCCACTCCAGGCCCTTGTCAAGTCTCTCTCCATCTTTCTTGTAGACCTAGATATGGCACAAATGAAATGAGCACACACTGAAAATGAGAAGAGAAATAGAGGAGAGTCTAAAGAAGCTAAAAACCACAACCCTGAAGTGAAGCTCACCACAAATAATGACTCATAATCCAGACACAAATATTCATTAGAGGGAGAAATTAATCAGCAGAAAGATTCACAGCAGAAGAACATCAGGCAAAGGAGGGGTGTTGCCCAGCAGCACACCAACCAACACTGGGGTTATCCAAGAAATCTCTCTTGCAAGGATTCCATGGATGAAGGAGCTTCTCTCTGGCCAGCATGCAGGATGCCACACCTCAAGGAGCAAGTGAAGCACATGAAAAACAGAGAGAGGGGATGGAAATGAAAGCAGACAGCCAAGAAGAATCATAGCTCTGTAACTGAGGGACCTGCTGGAGACCAGAGTTAGTTTGAGCCTCACCCAAGATGTCCTCAGACAGAAAGATTCCACAAACACTGCTGAAAAGCTGGGGACTAAAAATTTCTGGAGGAGACAAATGTCCATCCCTTTTATGTTTCCACTGAGAAAGATGACTCTGAAAGTCTGGCCAAAACATGAACAACTTGCACAAAGGAATGCAGGGCTTTAACATTCATAAACTGGATTAGAAACAGAACAATGAGTCACAGGAAGGCAAACATTAGCAAACATTTCTGTAGTAATGCTAAATCCTCAGTTTATCACAGTGCTTTTATATGGGAGGTTTCCAACATTTCAGTTCACTCCTCCCCTTAGGGTTTGCATCTCTGTGATTTCATTTGCTGAGTGGAGTCCTGCTAGGCAACTAAAACACTACAAACAGAAAAAAAAAAGGACAGAATTACCTGATTAGCAAACAGCAGCTGGCAAATGGTGGGGTCATCTTTGTCCTTTATGATTGCTCGAATGATCTGCAGCATAGGTGTTATCCCTGGAAGAGAGGGAGGTCAGAGATGTGAGGATGGGGAGTGAAAGAAGGGACAGGTGGGAAAATGTGAGCAAATGCATCTGCCAGCTGTCAGAAACCATAGATGCATCCTTACAGATACCTACCAGTCCCCCCTGCAATCATCCCCACATATTTCACTGTCTTGGTAACTGGTTCAGCTTTCTTCTCTGGCCGAATATCAAACTTGCCTGAAGAGAGAAAGAGATAGAAAACACTGAAGCAAGCAGGAAACACCTCCTGTTATCCCTTTCTAGCACGTCCTGTTAAACTGACTTCATTTCAGCCCTGTCACCCTTCCCTCCCAGAGAACAGAAAAGGTGAAGATGTCCTGAACAAAAGCAATCCTGAAAGATGGTTTTAAGACATGAGGTGGTAATATCAGACACTGACATGGATTATGACTTATCCCTGACCACAGCCTACATACACACCACCTGTATTTCAATTTGCTCACATCTCATACCCACAGTGACATTCACAAGCCCAGATTCTGCAAACAGTTCTACATTAAGGAATTGATCTGCTCAGAGAGTTTATTTCTCCTGAGCACATTATTATAAGGGAAAACATTAAATACACAGCATGGTAGGTTTTTAAAATTTTTCTCTTTTTGAGCTGATTTGTCCACTTCAGCCAAACACAACAGAGAGTCTGAAACTCCCCCAAATGTTGTGTTGTATTCACAGCTCTCTTCATCCAGGATAACATGAATGCTACACACAAAGCTCTGGAAAACCACGTGTCAGAGTTCTGCTCCACACAAAACTGCCAGAAGGTTTTTGTGACACATTTGTGGCTGCATTATACTAACATTATACTAACATTATTTTACACTGACATAAAAGTAATGCCTACTCATAAAGTTAATTTTTACTCAGGAAATTAGCAGTGGACAGTGCAAACACCCAGTGTTTTTGTCAGTGTATAAACTATGTTCACATAAGCATGGAAAAAACCCCTTCCCTTACTTGAGAACAGCATCAATAAAAAGCACTTCTATAATAATAAGAGTTTTTTCCAGAGTACTGTTTACTCTGGGTAAATTCTGTCTTCCAAACCAGCCTTGCCTTTTCCTTTGTACACAAGAAGGCCACTTGGTCCTCTGAAGTCAATGGTGTCTCCTATTTGCAGGCTGTCCAAGTATTGAGACATCTTCCCCCCATCAGGAAACTTGGGATGGACACCTCTGAAGTAGACCTGTTAAAAACAATAATGAAGCAATTCAATCTCACAGCTCAGAGAAGAGCATCTGCCCTTTAAATTTTTAGGTACAAATACTCCTTGTGCAAAGAACACCATTACTCCATAAAGAAATGCAATGTCTGACTGACAAAAGATCAAAATGCCACTCCTGCCCCAATCTTTGGAGAGAGACCAGTGATTTCTCCACTGTAATTACAGAAAATATTGGTAATAATCAACACAATTTACACCCAAGTTTAAAAGGGGCTAGAAAAATAGAGGGAAAAAACCAGAACACTGTGATTCTAAGCAAAATTCTAAGAGGAAATCCAGTGCAGACATTAGTATTTTAAATTCCTAACAGCTTTAAATGATAGGTAGTCTAGCTATCAAGAGGCAAAACAAAAGTACATTATCACAAGAGTTAAAATCACTTTCTTACCAATTAAATCAGTCTTTCTCACTGCCTGGATCAGTAATGATAATGACCACCACTCTAAGTGAGCATAATGACCAAATTCCATTAGCTTCAGAAGCAGCTGCCCATTTAGGCAAGGTTAATTCCTTATTCCAGAAGGATTAAAAAGTGTATGAACATCTGCAGGTCTACACAGAGGGTGGAAAATGATGCAGCATCTCATGAGACACCCTCATTAAAGAAATTCCTGCTAAATGCCACATGGACTGTAGGCAATGGCACGTTCCTGAAGAGAAGCCAGCACACCAAACTTCACATAAAGGCACTGTAAAGGTGGCTCAGAAGGTGCCCAGCCTGGGAACACAGGGTGACATTCTTACCTTGACAACAAGATCCACAAAGCCCTTGTCATCATCACTGGAAACTGGAGTGTAAGGTCTGACAACCAGAGCTCCATCAATCCGTGCAGACAGGTAGATGTGCTGCCCTGTTGCAGGGAAAAAAAAAATGCCAAAAACTAGTTTTATTTCAAAAGATTTTCCTTTCAGTGGATGTATTGAGTTGGCATGGACTGAAATGTAGCCCTCAAAGCTCTAACTATCTTCTTTTGGGGCATCACTTCTTACTTTCTTATTTTCTTGACATGGCAACACCTTGCTAGTTGTTAGCCATGCACAGATGTACCTGAAATCACAGATAACTCCACTGCTAATTCTGTGTGTCAATCATAACTTCATGCATTTACATTTACCAAAGCCTGAACTGTACCTGAGGTCTTTCAAAAGATGGGATTTGTCTCTCCTGTACAGACAAATAAAAGGGACACAGGAGGGGAAAACTGTCCAATGCTGTTCACACATCTTTATTAACGCTGTAAACTGCCACACTTCAGTTAAAACTGAGTCTGTAGCTGTTCTTGCTTTGACCACAGATCCCTCACATTTTCCAGCAGCTCTCCAGCTGCCTTTGTTAAGGCTGCCCAGACACAAAGCACTTTTCTAACCCTGCTATTCCTCCAGCTCAACATGTGATTGCAGCAACCATGTTTCCATCTGTCACTCATCCTCTGAGATCTCTACAACAGGTTTTCTTCTCAATGTTTACAACTTTTTTTTTTTTTCTGAAAAAATAAGAGAAGAACTAACTTCTATGCAAGATTTTCCTATAAAATTCCAGTATTGTGAAGACACTCAAGTGAAGATTAACCAGAGGGGAGAGTGAGAGGTTTTGAGTTTTGTTTTTTCATCACCATTAGGTCAACAGGACAAAGCATCTCCAATGAAGGCACAGCTCCTCTGCCTGTGACAGGAACACAAAGAGGGGATTTTACTAGGAGCTGGTTTGCAAATGATCATAATGACCATATTACATTAGCTCCAGAAGCAGGTGACCTGTCAGGCATGGTTAATTCCCACTTCAGGAGTATTACAAAGTGCTAGGTGAAGGAAGATGTGCTCCTGGTGACTTGGGGAATATGAGCAGCCATAACTCACCCGAAGCTGTACATGGACATCATATTCCAGTCACCCCCCAGCAAAGCCTACAGACATCCTGGAGGGAGCTGCAGCAGGGAGCTCCTGCTCCTTCCCTAGGACTGAAGTGGCTGCAGGCACAGAGCCACAGACCCCTGGTGACCACTGCAGACTGTCAGCCTGCACACCGGGGCTGCTGCTGGGCACATCTCACAAGAACTGGTACAAAGCAGAAAAGGGGGCCCCTTCCAGAGAGAAAACATTCCTTATGCCCTCACCTGTTAGAGCTTTACCCCACTCTGACAGGACATAAGATAGCAGCCTCTGCACGAGGCCACATACAACCCTCTCTCTCAGAATGAAGCTTTCAGTGCTTTTGGTGATAAAAGGCAAATGCTGGTGCTGGACTAAACAGCATCTGCCACACAACTGCAGCTCTGATGTTCCCACCTGCTTTTCCATCCTCTGCAGCTTTCAGCTCTCTCTGCTTCCCAAATCTCACCCTGCAAGTCTCACCACTCCTCAATGTCCATTTTTGGCAAGCCAGGGAAAGAAGCTTTGCTTTCGTGGCTACTAAAAAGATCAAGAGACTTCTAACAGCCCAAACAAGAATTTAACACCTGGAAAAGATGCTGACAACAACAACAAAGCACAGGAGCCAGGAATCACTGCAGCAGCTTGTTAAAGTGGAAGTCCTATTAAACACAAGTCACAGTTAAATGCTGTTTATACAAGCAGGAGGAAACAATGGCACTAAGTTGTTATGGAAAGCACCACACCCTGTGGCAGGGCCTTTGGAAACAGCTACCCCTGGGTGATTCAAAAGTTCCAAGAAATTCAGAAGTGAGTAGATCATTTGATAAACCACAGGGTTAGAGGAGAAGTGGATGAGAGTGGTGCCTCAGGGCACGGAAAGGGACTGCAGGGATTCAGCCCCACAGGAATAACACAAGCTGGAAAGCTGAGACTGGAAAAGTACAAGTGAGGACCTGTGTTTGTTCCTACTCTCTCCAAAGAAACAAGCTGGATGTTCACTCACACACACTGCAGATTACTCACAGCACGAGGATAACCTTGCAGAGCTCTCAGTAACAGCTCCAGCCACATGAGCAGTATCACAAATTCAAAACACAAGGAGAAAAAGCCCCACAGAATCTCTTAAAGTAAAATTAATGCAAGCAACACTTGGATTCTTCATAAGGAACATACCTAGAGGGAGACCCAGAACGTGCTCCATGGAAGGGAGAGCAAATCGAAATCTCCTTGTGTCATGACTAACTTCCTGAAAGAGGAAAATCAAAACAACAGTCAGCTCTGTTGCTGGGATTTAATGTTTGTGATTTCACTTCTAAAACAAGACAAGTCTGGCATCCTGCAGGATTAAGAATTAATGACACAATGATACTTGTGTACAGATTAAGTGATAACTTTCCAAATATTATGGACATTTACACTGTCTTCTGTGAGAAGGCCATCAGATAAAAATTAATTAGGTCTTCAACTCTCATTTAAAGTTTAAATAGGCAGCAGTTCAAGGCCAAAGTATTTTGGTTTTCATCTCTCAAAATCAGATGAATAAATCATTTCAATGGAAGTAGCAAACTGGTTTCTTTTGCTATGGTAAGGTCCTCAAAAATATTTTCCCTCTAAAAATTAATTTTAATTAATTACAATTAATTTAATTAATTAACCTGAATTAATCCATAAATGAAATTGAAAAGAGCACTGTATTTAGATATGAACAAAATTATGACAATATATGCAGTCCTGCTGGGATAATTATTCTAATACTTACTAGCAAAGTCACACCTTGAATGATATTTTGGCAATAAGTAATTAAGTCTTATTTCTTATATTATGTAAGTTTTATGTTTGAACAATCATGTCAAATTCACAGGAACAAAAGACAGTAAAAAAAAGAAAGAAACAGCATACAGCTTAATGCCTCATCCAGTGACTTTCTGTTTTTAAGGGTTTTGTTTGCTTAACCGTTTTTAAAGTAACCAATGGAGACCAATTTCTTCCTCAGTTTGTCTTATTTTCCCTTACTATGATCATACTGATGACATTTTCTTCCCAGTACCTCATTTTAAGGCAAATCCTGAAGGAAGAAGGGAACTGGCTGGCAGTCCCAAAAGGGCTTCTCTGTCTATTCAGGAGTAGCAACTTCCAATTGAAAATTCCTTTAGAAAGACAACTAATGTGGACATAACACTGCTGCTGTTTCTGTATGGGGATTTCAGCAGGGTGTGGAAATCACTGAATTTTGCCAATAATGCTGCATTTTTTATTATGCTGTCTTTAACAGTATGCAGACAGAACAAAGATCTGAATTTCCACTTAATCACCTCAGTATCTAAAGTCGAGAGAGTTTAGCTGAAGCTGACTAAACACAAGTATTTTGGTGCATCATGAGGCAATCATGAGAAGGCTCAGGGAATCCCCACCACCTAGATCAGCATGCCTGTGCCTCTCTCTGTCACACAGCCAGGACACTGAGCCTGGCACTCTGCAAGGTGTCATCAAGGCTGGATTGCAGACAGCCTTGGAGCAGGATGCACTTCCAGCAGGAGGTCTCTGCCCTAAGCACTTGGAAGCCCTTGGCCACACATTTCTGTCTCTTCTGGCTCAAGTGTCAAGGAGTCTTCAACCCTTGCCAAATGCAAAGCTGGAGAACAGCTTTTGCAGGCTGGTGCTTTGCTGAAGCCACTGAAAGGCAACAAGTTAATTATGCACACCATTTTTAAAAAAAAACCATTATAAAACCAACCAACCAAACTGAAGTTGTTTGCTTCTTTAAGGTATGAACTAAATTAGCCCATCTAACTATATTATAGAAGATTTTTTCCATGCTATGCACTAGGAAGCAACCTCGAGACTCCTATTTCTCTGTTCAAAAGACACACCATAGAATCATAGAAGGATTTGGGTGGAATGGACCTTAAAGATCAGCCAGTTTATCCCCTTGCCATGGGCAGGAACACCTTCCACTAGCCCAAGTTGCTCAGAGCCACATCCAGCCTGGCCTTGGACATTTTCAGGGATTCAGAGGCAGCCACAGCTTCTCTGAGAAACTTGTGCCAGAGCCTCACCACCATCACAGGGAATATTTTTTTTCTTAATATCCAATCTAAACCTCCTCTCTGTCAGTGTGAAGCCATTCCCCCTTGTCCTGTCACTCCAGGCCCTTGTCAAGAGTCCTCTCCATCTTTCCTGTGGCTCCCTTCAGGCACTGCAAGGCCACAATGAGGTCACCCCAAAGCCTTCTCCTCTCCAGGCTGAACAATCCCAATTCCCTCAGCCTTTCCTGACCTCATGAGAAGTATGGAGTCTATATTAACAGTGTGGCTGCAGAACACCTGGGAAATAAATTCAGCAATGCAGCCCAGCCCAGATCACAGGGAAGCTCCCAGTTCCCACAAATCCAGGATTCAAAATGACTGTATTTATTTTGTTTCCTTTGGCAGAACCAGTGAAAGCCATTAGTGCACCCTCTAAACCTCAAACAAAGCTCTTGAGTTCCAGTCCAAAGTCTTCTGATAAATTCCTGAATAGCTGATAGCCTTAAAAAGTGAACACTAAAAATATCCTCAGGTGTGACTTTATACCTGAAAAGCCAAGACTTCTCTCTCATGCTTTTGATGGTGGGTTAATCCAAGGGAAACCTGGACTTTTCAACTCTGGTGGCTTTGGCTCACTCCCCACAAGCTTAGTTACCAATTTCTGATGGCAAGATCCACCCCTGAAAGCATCATGACTTTCCTCTCGTATCCCACTTGAGCAAGAATTTAATTTTGTACCAGGAGGCTTTACTTTTAACAGAGAGAAGCTGAGACAGCTCAGGTGCTGTCAGGACTGCATGACTTGAACACCTTTCTTTCTCTAAGACATTGCAGTACATCAATCCAGTAACAGGAACCTGGCAGCTGCTGTTGAATGCCACTGACCATGAAAAAGCTGCCTGCTCTGCCTAACAGCAGGACTTGTGTCCCTTAGCCCAGCCAGTGGTGCACAGTTTGGGAATTTCTGCTGATGTGCTCCACAACATGAGCTATGTGACTGTGAGGTTGATCATTCCTAAGCAGCATTCTCCACTCTTGTTGGGAAACAAGCTGCTTGCAGAACTGCAGAAGTCACCACACAAAGAGCTTTTCTAAAGAAGTTGTAGCCTCAAGACAAAAGCATCCACCCTGTTGGGACATCACCCAAGACTTCAGAAGCTGTAAGCATTTCAGTGCCCACAGAGAGGTGATGCTCAGCACTACACGTGCACCTACCTCCTTATCAATCAGCCTCAGTGCATATTTCACTTCTGGGTCCTTGAGGGTGATGGCAGGCCGGGGGTTCCTGAAGAGCCTCATGACAGTGCTGTAGATGAGCCATATCGGGTATGTCACAACCTGGCGCAGCTGCAGCGGCACAGGAACAGCGTCAGACACGAGTGCAGAACCAGAGAGAGTTATTTGGGTGACAAGGAATGTCTCACTGTGCCATGGCAATCTAACTATCAAAAATAATGTGTTTATTTGAGCAGGAAGAGAAAGCATTGTTAAAAAAAAAGAAAAATCCCAAACCCACAGATTTGCTTTATGGCATCACTCCTGTGTTGAGGCACTTACACACCAGCACGGGGTTGCCACGCTGGCAGCTGGACACAAAGTGAGGCTGTCACAGCTCCAGGTCCCCTGAGAGGGAGGCTGAATCCCCATCTCCAGCAGGCACAGAGCCCACATGACACATGTACCCAAATAAACAATCACAGAATATCCTGAGTTGTGAGGGGCCCATCAGGATGATCCAGTCCATCCCCTGGCCCTGCACAGGACACCCCAACAATCCCACCCTGTGCCTGAAAATGCTGCCCAAATGCTCCTTCACTCTGTCAGGCTTGGGGCTGTGACCATTCCCTGGGGAGTTCCAGTGCCCAACCACCCTTTGGGGAAGAGCCTTTTCTTAATATCCAACCTAAACATGTGGCTGATGACACTGATCAACACAGACCCACACAAACAGCACTGATGGGCTCATCCTGTTCCCCTCCCCACTGATGGGCATGTGTTGGAGTCAGTGGTTTCTCTGAATTCTTCAGAGAGAAATCAGAGTGCAGGGATTGAATTAAAGCCTTTAGATGCATTGAAGTATAGTAAGCCACTCACACATAAAGTAGATGTTTAAGTAGAAGCAAGTTAGTAAGTTTTAGGATGAGTTCTAATGCTTTCAGTAAGTGAAAGGTTTCAAATGCCAGAGTAGTAGAGTGAGTTCTAGTGAAGGTTGAAACATACTGATATCTTCAGCAAGAGGCTCCACATCCACAGTAGTAGGCAGAACTTAAACATAATAGAGCTATAGTAAGAATACTGCTTACATTGTTTAAATAGAACAAGATAAATTGTATGTGTAGTTCTATGTGTAACCTAGTGTGCTAAAAAACTAAAACTCTAATAAGTTAAGAAGTGGTAGTCCCAGTTTGTATCTTAGCTTGTTAGAAAAATTCTATATAAGAGTTTGTATTGAAAAGAGTTAGTGCTTTTAGCCATTCCAGCTTCCAGCCATTCACTTATTGCCACTGCATTTGCCATTGCATTGCTACTGCTTTGCCATTGCTTTCTACATGCTTGTTAAGACTAATGTGCTTTGTAATAAGAAGTGTTGTAATAAATAACCTTTTTAACTATTAGCTGCTTTGCTTATTTAAGATAACCCAAAAAAAGTAGGAGCCTAAGAGCTCAGAGTAGGAGTCTAAGAGCTCTAGAGTTGGTGCAGCCAGAGCTGCAGGACATAGCCAAGGGACAGCCCTTCTTGTCCCTTTACCATCATTTTCCCCACATCTGAAACCCCATAAGATAGGAACAGATTATGCTCTGACACCACACCACCCTCTCTTCACATTGAGGCAGGAGAATAAACTGCACAACCACTTATAAAAACACTTTCTGGCTCAGTAATTTATTATCAAACACTTCAACAGAGGAGAGGGGAAAAGCATCACTACAGTTAAAAAAAAAAAAAAAAAAAGTTCAGCCTACTTAGCTTTCACTTTCATTTTACTTTAAAGGGACCTGAACATTATTTTAGAATGGCATTTGTGCAACTGTGACAGGAGTCTATAAAAACTTCCTACATTACTAATAATAAAACTGTGGGACAGTATAAATTCTCTCTTCTTAAAATGCTGCTGTACAGGTTTAAATGTATCATCACTGTGTACAGCCTGAGGGCACACCATGCCATACACACGATGCATTTTTCACTTTTATTTGGAAATACTGAAATAGCTCCATACAGGTGGTTTCTGAAAAAGCTGAAGTTCACAGGAAAATTACTCCTTAACTCTCATAGATCCACCAGATTACTGCAGCTCTGGGAAGAATTTTTGTTATTAAGTCACAAAAAAGGGCAGAGGGAGGGAAGTTGTTCAAGGTGACAGAGTAGCAAGTAAGCTCCTTAAAGAAAAATTAACATGTGAGTGAGGTCTGGCGGCAATAGCAAGCTGGCTCTGCAGCAGGTGCTACAAATGAGACATTAATAAGTCAAATCAGATTCATTTCCAAATGTGGTTATCTAAAATGAACAAAGAAATAGCACTGCTGTTGTCAGGCAATGAGAAATAATTTTAACACAGCGTTAACCTCGTGGAAAGCAATTTGTTATTCATGGTCGATTAGTGCAAAAGTCTCATGGGATTTGGCCTGGAAAGAAACAGCACACCCACTAATTCAGAAAGCTATTTTAGCCCTTTACTCAGATCTATCACCAGGTGGGCACAAAAAAGGGGAAAGAACTGAAGGCTGAATGATTTCAAAAAGTCATGCTTGCTAAGAAAAGCCTTCTCTGGATTAAAAGTAGCTTATGTATTCTCACCACAGGGCAGACCAAGATATTAATGAAGATAACTGCACAGCACCAGCGAGCAACAGGCTGACCACAAGGCCTGGGAATCCCTAAACAGGGACCTTGTGACTCATCATTTCCAGCTGCACAAACCTTTGAGAACAGACGAGGCAGAATTAGTAAGTGAGCAGGAATTTTTATTAATGGAAAGAGGCCTCTGTGTGATAACAAAGAGAAAAGCCACGGAGACTGCACTGCCAGGGCGTGGTGAGCACGGCACGGTCCGACACACGGGTGTTTGTACAAACACACAAACCAAACCCTGCCTCGGCATGAGAAACCTCGGACCCTCGGCTGCCAAAACCCTGCTTTTGAAGCAGCCTCAGCTGGTCAACTCTCCTGGTCTGTTTCAGAAAGCAACGGGAGGATAATGGGATTTCTTCACCTGAGCAGCTTGAGCCTCAGCTCTGCTCAATGCACCTCACGAGCAGCGGAACCCAAACCTGCACATGAATGCAGCTCCCTCCTGCCCCTCTCACAAACACAGAGCTGGAAATGTTTGAGCACAGAACCGAACCAGCCAGCTGAGAAAAGAGGGCAATGATGGGAGCCAGAGATGACAGCGCTGCAGAGCCACTGCCCAGCAAGCACGATCAGAGAGAGAAACGTGGAATGGATCGGGCTGGGAGCGACCCTAAAGATCCTCTCGTTCCAACATCGTGGGCAGGGACACCTTCCACTATCCCAGGCTGCTCAGAGCCCATCCAGCCCGGCCTTGGACACTGCCAGGGATGGGGCAGCCACAGCTCCGGGCAACCCAGGGCCTCACCACCCTCAAGGGGAACAATTTCTTCCTCAGCCACTCCCAACCCACTCTCCCACAGGCTGAAATTATTCCGACGGGGGAAACACCACAAGCATCTAGAGCCTCCAACAACAATAACAACAACACTAACAATAATAACAGGAGACACCCGCGGAGCTAAGACGGCAAAACCCCCCGGACACCGGCACGCCCCGCAGCGCTGCGGGCGGAGCCGCCTCGGGCTGGAAGGGACCCCGCTGCCGGCCGCCCCCCGGCACTCACCACGCTGAGCTGCGCCCCCATGGCTGCCCCGACGCACGGCGGGCACCGCCCCGCTCCGCCCCGGCACACACCGCGCTGAGCCGCGCCCCGCCCCGCCCCGTGACGTCACACACCGCGCTACAGCGCCCCGCCCCGTCTCGTGACGTCACACACCGCGCTGACAGCGCTTCTCCCGCTCCGCCCCGTGACGTCACGCACAGCGCTGGGCTGCGCCGCGCCCTGTCTGATGACGTCACGCCCCGCCCCGCCATGGCCGCGGTGCTGGCCCGGCCCCTTCCCCGCTCGCCATTCCCTGTCTGAGCGCCGTTCTGCGCTTTATCGGCTGCCTCCATTATCACAGGCTGCTCTGGCTCCGAAGGGATTTTCAGGATCGTCCAGTCCCACCCCTCCTGCCGTGGGCAGGGACACCCTCCACTATCCCAGGCTGCTCAAAGCCACATCCAACCTGGCCTTGGACACTGCCAGGGATCCAGGGACGGCCACAGCTTCCCTGTGCCGGGGCCTCACCACTCTCACTGGGAACAATTTCTTCCTCATGTCCTTCTAAACTTCCCCTCTGTCAGTGTGAAGCCATTGCCCCTTGTCCTGTCACTCCAGGCCCTTGTCAAGAGTCTCTCTCCGTCTTTTCTGTGGCTCCCTGAAGGCCACAATGAGATCACCCCAAAGTCTTCCCCAGGCTGAACAATCCCAGTTCTCTCAGCTTTAAGGATTCCTTAATGGCAAGTTTATCCAGAATTCAGCTGTGCAATAAGATAACGATGTTTCAGCCAGCTCCCTTAAATTTTGGTTTGCACCAATGTGTGAAAATTAGTGACTAATAGCCACACATATCTTTGTGTCTGTGCTAAACGTGAAACACTTCAAATCTCTTTGATTAATATGTCTTCAATGATTCCTAGACAGTTTCTCCTTACAAAATCAGGAAGGGTGTAAGCTTGGCAGTCCTAAAAATAAAATAATAAAAACATGTCCTCCCTTATTTCCTAGGCTCACACAGAAGGTACTGAGCCCCAGTGTCCCCAGGTAGATGTTTCCTTTCAGCCTCATGGTTTGCTGAGTGTGCTCATCTGGCTGTGAGAACATATCATAAGTCAGTCATGATTTACTTATTAAACCTGGGAATTAACACTGCTAAGTGAAAGAATATTAACAGACCAACCTAATGGTAAGAAGGTTGTGTCACTGTCCAGGTATACACATTAAGCTGCAGGGATGGAGTTATTTATTCCTGGAGTTTCTATGACAAGAACATGCCTGGCTCTGTAATCTTCATAGTTTTCTCTTTCAGGATGACAGCTGCTGCACCAGAAAACTCTCCAGTAATTGGAGAGATTGCAGCACCACTGGCTACAGAAAAGGACTCCAGGACTGAGAGGATGAGGCTTAGGAAAAGGGCGATAACTGAGACAGGCACAGGGATCCTCGAGTTTGGTGGGAAACAATCTGCCAGGAGAGGCTCCAACTTGAATATTAATATTTAAGGGAGACCTTGGTATCCCTGTGCTCTGCTTTCACTAAGCTCTGACCTGACTGGGTTCCAATTTACCAGCCCATGCTGTGTCTGCACTGCTTTTCAGCGTGGGTCAGCTTGTGGGCACTTGGCAGCAATAGCCAAAGCTCCCCCTGGGAATGTCCAGCATCCTGTGTCTCACAAACCTTCCTCTTCCCTTCATGCAA
>JAREIS010000535.1:0-130938 GCA_030060385.1 Muscicapa striata striata | reverse complement strand
TCCACACCGTCCCTGTGCCTGTCCAGGAGATCCACACCCGTCCTGTGTCTGTCCCACAGATCCACACCGTCCCTGTGTCTGTCCCAGGGATCCACACCCCGTCCCTGTGTCTGTCCCAGGGATCCACACCCGTCCCTGTGCCTGTCCCAGGAGATCCACACCCGTCCCTGTGTCTGTCCCAGAGATCCACACCCGACCCTGTGTCTGTCCCCCAGATCCACCCGTCCCTGTGCCTGTCACGGAGATCCACACCCCGTCCCTGTGTCTGTCCCAGAGATCCACACCGTCCCCGTGCCTGTCCCAGGGATCCACACCCGTCCCGTGTCTGTCCCAGAGATCCACACCGTCCCGTGCCTGTCCCACAGATCCACACCCGTCCCTGTGTCTGTCCCGGAGATCCACACCCGTCCCTGTGTCTGTCCCAGAGATCCACACCCGTCCCTGTGCCTGTCGGAGATCCACACCCGTCCCTGTGCCTGTCCCGGAGATCCACACCCCGTCCCTGTGCCTGTCCCGGAGATCCACACCCGTCCCCGTGCCTGTCCCAGAGATCCACACCCGTCCCCGTGCCTGTCCCGGAGATCCACACCCGTCCCTGTGTCTGTCCCGGAGATCCACACCCGTCCCTGTGCCTGTCCCGGAGATCCACACCCGTCCCCGTGCCTGTCCCGGAGATCCACACCCGTCCCTGTGCCTGTCCCGGAGATCCACACCCGTCCCCGTGCCTGTCCCGGAGATCCACACCCGTCCCTGTGCCTGTCCCGGAGATCCACACCCCGTCCCCGTGCCTGTCCCAGAGATCCACACCGTCCCCGTGCCTGTCCCACAGATCCACACCGTCCCTGTGTCTGTCCCGGAGATCCACACCCGTCCCTGTGCCTGTCCCGGAGATCCACACCCCCGTCCCGTGTCTGTCCCGGAGATCCACACCCGTCCCTGTGTCTGTCCCGGAGATCCACACCCCGTCCCTGTGCCTGTCCCGGAGATCCACACCCCGTCCCCGTGTCTGTCCCAGGGATCCACACCGTCCCCGTGTCTGTCCCAGAGATCCACACCCGTCCCCGTGTCTGTCCCAGAGATCCACACCCGTCCCCGTGCCTGTCCCGGAGATCCACACCCGTCCCCGTGTCTGTCCCGGAGATCCACACCCGTCCCTGTGCCTGTCCCGGAGATCCACACCCGTCCCTGTGCCTGTCCCGGAGATCCACACCCGTCCCTGTGCCTGTCCCGGGATCCACACCCGTCCCTGTGTCTGTCCCGGGAGATCCACACCCGTCCCGTGCCTGTCCCGGAGATCCACACCCGTCCCGTGTCTGTCCCAGAGATCCACACCGTCCCGTGTCTGTCCCAGGGATCCACACCCGTCCCGTGCCTGTCCCGGAGATCCACACCCCGTCCCGTGTCTGTCCCGGAGATCCACACCGTCCCGTGCCTGTCCCGGAGATCCACACCCGTCCCTGTGTCTGTCCCGGAGATCCACACCCGTCCCCGTGTCTGTCCCGGAGATCCACACCCGTCCCTGTGCCTGTCCCGGAGATCCACACCCGTCCCCGTGTCTGTCCCGGAGATCCACACCCGTCCCTGTGTCTGTCCCGGAGATCCACACCCGTCCCCGTGCCTGTCCCGGAGATCCACACCCGTCCCTGTGCCTGTCCCCAGGAGATCCACACCCGTCCCTGTGTCTGTCCCGGAGATCCACACCGTCCCTGTGCCTGTCCCGGAGATCCACACCCGTCCCGTGTCTGTCCCGGAGATCCACACCCGTCCCCGTGTCTGTCCCGGAGATCCACACCCGTCCCTGTGTCTGTCCCGGAGATCCACACCGTCCCTGTGTCTGTCCCGGAGATCCACACCGTCCCGTGCCTGTCCCAGAGATCCACACCCGTCCTGTGCCTGTCCCGGAGATCCACACCCGTCCCTGTGCCTGTCCCGGAGATCCACACCCCGTCCCTGTGCCTGTCCCGGGGATCCACACCCGTCCCGGTGCCTGTCCCAGAGATCCACACCCGTCCCTGTGCCTGTCCCGGAGATCCACACCCGTCCCCGCGCCCGCTCCCATCCCGCTGATCCGCACCCACTCCCGGATCCGTGCTCGGCCCTGGCCCCGCGCCCATTTCGAGCCCGTGCCCATCCCCTAAACTGAGCCCCAAACTGCCCCCCCACACACCGTGCCGGTGATCCGGACCCGTCCCCGTGATCCGGACCCGTGCCCATCCCGGGTCTGTACCCGTTCCATTCCCGCTGATCCGTGCCCGGCCTGGGGCTCTGTGCTCATCCCCCTCCCGGTGACCCGCACCAGCCCCAGAATCCGTGCCCGTGCCCGTCCCCGGTGATCTCTGCCCGCCCCCCTGATCCGTGCCCGTCCCCGGTGATCTCTGCCCGCCCCCCTGATCCGTGCCCGTCCCCGGTGATCTCTGCCCGTCCCCCTGATCCGTGCCCGTCCCCGGAATCCTGCCCATTCCCATCCCTGAGATTTGTGCCCATCCCGCTGATCCGTGCCCGTCCTGGAGGTCCGAGCCCGTCCCAAGTGATCCGTGCCCATCCCCGGACCCGCACCCACTCCTATCCCAGAGATCCATTCCCATCCCGCTGATCCATTCCCATCCCGGTGATCTGTGCCCATCCCGCTGATCCGGACCCGCGCCCACCCCCGGATCCGCGCCCACTCCTATCCCAGAGATCCATTCCCATCCCGCTGATCCATTCCCATCCCGCTGATCCATTCCCATCCCAGAGATCCATTCCCATCCCGCTGATCTGTGCCCATCCCTGTGATCCTGACCCGCGCCCACTCCTATCCCAGAGATCCGAGCCCTTCCCGCTGATCCGTGCCCGTCCTGGAGATCCGAGCCCATCCCAAGTGATCCGTGCCCATTCCCATCCCGGTGATCTGCACCCATTCCTACCCCAGAGATCCATTCCTACCCCAGAGATCCATTCCTACCCCAGAGATCCATTCCTACCCCAGAGATCCATTCCTGCCCCAGAGATCCATTCCTACCCCAGAGATCCATTCCTACCCCAGAGATCCATTCCCATCCCGCTGATCGAGCCCATTCCGGTGCTCGGACCCGCGCCCTCCCCGGCTCCTTTGCCCACCCGTCCCGGTGCCCGTGGCCCCCGGCCGGTGCCGGTGCCCGTGGCCCCCGGCCGGTGCCGGTGCCCGTGGCCCCCGGCCGGTGACGGGGGCGCTCAGCGGGGCACGGCGGCTCGGGCGGGCCTGCGCGCAGCCCTCAGCCGTGTCCGGCCCGGGGTCGCCGCGCCCCGGGTGGCACCGCGCTGGCACCGGCCCCTCCCGCCGCCACCGCCCGCAGCCGCCCGGCGCCGCCAGCCCGGAGCCAGCGGCGGGCGAGGGGCCAGGGACCGGCACCGGGGCCAGGGACAGGGGACAGGGACAGGGACACCCCCGGGAGAGGGGACAGGGACCGGGGACAGGGACTGGGACTGGGACTGGGACTGGGACTGGGACACCCCCGGGAGAGGGAACAGGGACCGGGGACGGGACCGGGACAGGGACTGGGACTGGGACTGGGACACCGCCGGGAGAGGGGACAGGGACCAGGCGCCGCTCGTCAGAGGGGACAGAGCAGGCCCAGGGACAGGGGACATCCCCCGGAGAAGGGCCAGGCGGGGGACACTGACCGAGATCCCCCCCGGGAGAGGGGACAGACCTGGAACAAGGACAAAGAACCCTCTGGGACAGGGCCCAGGCCGGGGACAGGGACAGAGGGACAGAGGGACAGAGGGACAGAGACGCCGTCCCCGCGGGCATCCCCCCGCCTCGGGAGCGTCCCCTGGGTCCAGGGGGTGTCCCCACCCCGACCCCACATCGCGGTGCCACTCCTTATCCCGACCCCATATCCTGGTGCCTCTGTCCGTGTCCCTCTGTCTGTCCCTCGTTTTGTCCCTCGGGCCGTGTCGGCGGCGGCCACTCCCCCTCCCTTATCAGACCCCAAATCAGACCCCAAATCAGACCCCAAATCAGACCCCAAATCAGACCCTAAATCAGGCCCCAAATCAGGCCCCAAATCAGACCCCAGATCAGACCCCAAATCAGACCCCAAATCAGACCCTAAATCAGACCCCAGATCAGACCCCAAATCAGACCCCAAATCAGGCCCCAAATCAGACCCCAAATCAGACCCTAAATCAGACCCTAAATCGGACCCTAAATAGGACCCTAAATCAGGCCCCAAATCAGACCCCAAATCAGACCCCAAATCAGACCCCAAATCAGACCCTAAATCAGGCCCCAAATCAGACCCTAAATCGGACCCTAAATCAGGCCCCAAATCAGACCCCAAATCAGACCCTAAATCAGACCCCAAATCAGACCCTAAATCAGGCCCCAAATCAGACCCCAAATCAGACCCCAGATCAGACCCCAAATCAGGCCCCAAATCAGACCCCAAATCAGACCCCAAATCAGACCCCAAATCAGGCCCCAAATCAGGCCCCAAATCAGACCCCAAATCAGACCCCAGATCAGACCCCAAATCAGACCCTAAATCAGTCCAGATCAGACCCCAAATCAGACCCCAAATCAGGCCCCAAATCAGACCCCAAATCAGACCCTAAATCAGACCCCAAATCAGACCCCAAATCAGACCCCAAATCAGACCCCAGATCAGACCCCAAATCAGACCCCAGATCTAAATCAGACCCTACCCCAATCAGACCCTAAATCAGACCCCAAATCAGACCCCAAATCAGACCCCAAATCAGACCCCAGATCAGACCCCAAATCAGACCCTAAATCAGACCCTAAATCAGACCCCAAATCAGACCCCAAATCAGACCCCAAATCAGACCCTAAATCAGACCCCAGATCAGACCCCAGATCAGACCCCACATCAGACCCTAAATCAGACCCCAAATCAGACCCCAAATCAGACCCCAAATCAGACCCCAGATCAGACCCCAAATCAGACCCCAAATCAGACCCCAAATCAGACCCCAAATCAGGCCCCAAATCAGGCCCCAAATCAGGCCCCAAATCAGACCCCAAATCAGACCCCAAATCAGGCCCCAAATCAGACCCCAAATCAGACCCTAAATCAGACCCCAGATCAGACCCCAAATCAGACCCCAAATCAGACCCCAAATCAGGCCCCAAATCAGACCCCAAATCAGACCCCAAATCAGACCCCAAATCAGGCCCCAAATCAGGCCCCAAATCAGACCCCAAATCAGACCCTAAATCAGACCCCAGATCAGACCCCAAATCAGACCCTAAATCAGACCCCAGATCAGACCCTAAATCAGACCCCAAATCAGACCCCAAATCAGACCCTAAATCAGACCCCAGATCAGACCCCAAATCAGACCCCAAATCGGACCCCAAATCAGACCCCAAATCAGACCCCAAATCAGACCCCAAATCAGACCCTAAATCAGACCCCAGATCAGACCCCAAATCAGACCCCAAATCAGGCCCCAAATCAGACCCCAAATCAGACCCCAAATCAGACCCCAAATCAGGCCCCAAATCAGACCCCAAATCAGACCCCAAATCAGACCCCAAATCAGACCCCAAATCAGACCCCAAATCAGACCCCAAATCAGACCCCAAATCAGACCCTAAATCAGACCCCAAATCAGACCCCAAATCAGACCCCAAATCAGGCCCCAAATCAGACCCCAAATCAGACCCCAAATCAGACCCCAAATCAGACCCTAAATCAGACCCCAAATCAGACCCCAAATCAGACCCTAAATCAGACCCAAATCAGACCCCAAATCAGGCCCCAAATCAGACCCCAAATCAGACCCCAAATCAGACCCCAAATCAGACCCTAAATCAGACCCCAAATCAGACCCCAAATCAGACCCCAAATCAGGCCCCAAATCAGACCCTAAATCAGACCCCAAATCAGACCCCAAATCAGACCCCAAATCAGACCCCAAATCAGACCCCAAATCAGACCCCAAATCAGACCCCAAATCAGACCCCAAATCAGACCCCAAATCAGACCCCAAATCAGACCCCAAATCAGACCCCAAATCAGACCCCAAATCAGACCAGGACCCAAATCAGACCCCAAATCAGACCCCAAATCAGACCCTAAATCAGACCCAAATCAGACCCCAAAGGCCCCAGACCAGACCCCAAATCAGACCCTAAATCGGCGGACCTTCCCCCCTTCCCCCCCGTCCGCTCTCAGGATAGTCCCTGTCCCCTCCCGTGTCCCCCCCGTGTCCCCCCCGTGTCCCCTCCCAGCCCCGCGCCCGGGGGGTCACACGGAGCTGTGCCCGTGGCCGCTGGGTGCCCCCCATTCCCCGTGGGGTGACCCCAGACCCACCGGGGACCCCCGGCTGCTGTCACGGTGCCCCCGGGGGTCCCTGCCCGCCCCGGGGGTCCCGCCCGGCCCCGGGCGGTGCCGGTGTCACTGTCCCTTTGATGCGGTGCCAGCGGGGCTCCACGAGTGGGTGCTCCCGGCCCAACCCCCCGCGCCGCCCCCCGCCCCCCTCGGCCTCTATAAAGGGTTGGGGTGGCCCCGAACCCCCGAACCCCCGAACCGCTCAGCCGGGGCCGTGCGGGAGCTGCGAGGTGCGGGGGGGGCTGGGGGTGCTGGGGGGTGCGGGGGGGTCCTGGGGGTGCTGGGGGTGCTGGGGTGAGGGTGCGGGGGGGTCCTGGGGGTGCTGGGGGCGGCTAGGGGGGTCCTGGTGTTGCTGGAGGGTGCTGGTGGAGGTTCTGGGGGGATCCTGGGGGTGCTGGGGTGGGGGTGCTGGGGAGGTCCTGAGGATTTTGGGGGGATCGTGGGGGTGCTGGGGAGGTCCTGAGGATTTTGGGGGGATCCTGGGGGTGCTGGAGAGGTCCTGGGGGTTCTGGGGGGAATCCTGGGGTGTCCTGGGGGGATTTTGAGGGTGCTGGGGGTGTCTTGGGGGAATCCTGGGGGTGCTGGGGAGGTCCTGGGGGTGTTGGGGTGTTCTGGGGGTGCTGGGGCAGGGGAGGGTCCCCGGCTGCGCCCCCCGCCCCCTGCAGCCCCTCCCCCATTGCAGGAAGGGTGAGGATGGGACCCGCCGCCTTCCTGGGGCTCTGCCTGCTGGGGAGCCTCGTGCTGCCCCCCTCCCTGCCGGGTGAGACCCCCAAACCGCACCCGAGACCCCCGAACCGCACCCGAGACCCCCAAACCGCACCCGAGACCCCCAAACTGCACCCGAGACCCCAAACTGCACCCGAGACCCCCAAACCGCACCCGAGAGCCCCCGAACCGCACCCGAGACCCCCAAACCGCACCCGAGAGCCCCAAACCGCACCCGAGACCCCCAAACCGCACCCGAGAGCCCCAAACCGCACCCGAGACCCCCAAACTACACCCCGAGACCCCCAAACCGCACCCTGATCCCCCAAACTGCACCCCGAGACCCCAAACTGCACCCGAGACCCCCAAACTACACCCCGAGACCCCAAACTGCACCCGAGACCCCAAACCGCACCCGAGACCCCAAACCGCACCCCGAGACCCCCAAACCGCACTTGAAACCCCCAAACTGCACCCCGAGACCCTCAACTACACCCTGATCCCCAAATTCCATCCAGATCCCCCTAAACTGCACTATGAGACCCCAAACTGCATCCCAAGACCCACAACTACTCCCTGATCCCCAAACTGCACCCCAGAGACCCCCTAAACTGCACCCGAGACCCCAAACCACCTGAGACCCCCAAACTGCACCTGAGACCCCCAAACTGCACCCGAGACCCCCAACTACACCCTGATCCCCGAAACCGCACCCCGAGACCCCAAACCGCACCCGAGACCCCCAAACCGCACCCGAGACCCTCAAACTGCACCCGAGACCCCCAAACTGCACCCGAGACCCCAAACCGCACCTGAGACCCCAAAACTGCACCTGAGACCCCCAAACCGCACCCTGATCCCCAAATTCCATCCAGATCCCCCTAAACTGCACTATGAGACCCCAAACTGCATCCCAAGACCCACAACTACTCCCTGATCCCCCAAACTGCACCCCGAGACCCCCAAACTGCACCTGAGACCCCCAAACTGCACCTGAGACCCCAAACTGCACCTGAGACCCCCAAACTGCGCCTGAGACCCCCAAACTGCACCTGACCCCCAAACTGCGCCCTGAGACGCCCAAATTTCACACAGATCCCCCGGCCACACCCTGAGACCCCCCAAGTGCCCCTGCCCTCCCCCCCATCAGCCCCTAAACAGCGGCGGGGGTGCCCTGAGCCCCCCAAAGCCGCCCCCGCGGGGTTTGGGGGTGTCGCGGTGACAGCCCTGTCCCCCCGCAGGGGCTCAGGCCACCCGCTGTCCCCGGGGGTGGCTGTCCTTCCAGGGACACTGCTACGGCTACTTCGGGCAGCAGCTGAGCTGGAGGAGGGCTGAGGTGGGTGCTGGGGGTCACCGGGGGGTGCGGGGGGTCCCCCAAACCCCCCCGGCCCCCCCCCGGACGTGTCGCTGTCCCCAGGCGTGGTGCCAGGCCACCCGCGGGGGACACCTGGCGTCGCTGCGCAGCCCCGAGGAGCACCGGGCGCTCGCCGCCTTCCTGGCGCGGCGGCCGCGGCGGGGCGAGGACGATGAGGAGGGGGACAGGGACAGGGACAGGGACAAGGACAGGGACAGGGACAGGGAGAAGGAGGAGAGCGTCTGGATCGGCCTGCAGCGGCGGGTGCGTGTCTGTGCCTGTCGCCGCATGTCCCTTCATGTCCCTTCCTGCTGTCCCCGTCTGTCCCCTTCCTGCGCTGCTGCGTGTCCCTGCGTGTGCTGTCACCTGCCCCACCTGTCCTACCTGTCCTCCTTTGTCCCACTTGTCCCCCTGTCCCATTCCACCCCACCTGTTCCACGTGTCCCTCCTGTCCCATGTGTCCCCTCTGTGTCCCTGTCCCGTGTGTTCCCTCTGTGCTGTGTGTCTGTCCTGTCCTGTGTGTCCCCCTTGTCCCCTCCTCCCTGTCCCACCTGTCCCATCCACCCCTCTGTCCATCCCTGTCATCCCTGCCTCACCTGTCCCCCCTGTCCCAAGTGTCCTCCCCGTGTCCCACCTGTCCCAAGTGTCCCCTCTGTGTCCCTGTCCCCCCCCGTCCCCCTGCCTCACCTGTCCCCCCGTCCCATCCCGTGTCCCTGTCCCCCCTGTCCCCCCCCGTGCCCTCTGTCCCCCCCGTGTCCCTGTCCCCCCCGTGTCCCTCTGTCCCCCGTCCCCGTGTCCCTGTCCCCCCCCGTGTCCCCGTCCCCGTCTCACGGCGTGTCCCGCCCGTGTCGCAGCGCCAGGGCTGGCTCTGGGCTGACGGATCCCCGCGCCACTACTGGGCCTGGGAGGGGGACGATGGCCCCAAGGGACATCCCTGCATCGCCCTGGAGGACTCGGCAGGTGAGGGGGGCTGGGGACAATGGCCTGGGGACAATGGCCTGGGGACAATGGCCCTGGGGACAGCGCTGTGCCACACCGGCGGGATCAGCTGGTGAGGGGACCCAAGGGTTGGGGGGCTCAGGGGTGTCAGGGTGGGACAGGGGGGGCTCAGGGAGGGACAGGGGGGGCTCAGGGTGGGACAAGGGGGGGCTCAGGGAGGGACAGGGGGGGCTCAGGGTGGGACAAGGGGGGCTCAGGGAGGGACAGGGGGGCTCAGGGTGGGACAGGGGGGCTCAGGGAGGGACGGGGGGGGCTCAGGGAGGGACAGGGGGGCTCAGGGGGGACAGGGGGGCTCAGGGAGGGACAGGGGGCTCAGGGAGGGACAGGGGGGCTCAGGGGGACAGGGACACAAGGGGCTCAGGGAGGGACAGGGGGGCTCAGGGAGGGACAGGGGGCTCAGGGAGGGACAGGGGGGCTCAGGGAGGGACAAGGGGGCTCAGGGAGGGACAAGGGGGCTCAGGGAGGGACAGGGGGCTCAGGGAGGGGACAGGGGGCTCAGGGAGGGACAGGGGGGCTCAGGGAGGGACAGGGGGCTCAGGGAGGGACAGGGGGGCTCAGGGAGGGACAGGGGGCTCAGGGAGGGACAGGGGGCTCAGGGAGGGACAGGGGGCTCAGGGAGGGACAGGGGGCTCAGGGAGGGACAAGGGGGCTCAGGGGGAGGGACAGGGGGGCTCAGGGAGGGACAGGGGGGCTCAGGGAGGGACAAGGGGGCTCAGGGAGGGACAGGGGGCTCAGGGGGCTGGGACAAGGGGGGGCTCAGGGAGGGACAGGGGGGGCTCAGGGAGGGACGGGGGGGGCTCAGGGAGGGACAGGGGGGCTCAGGGGTGTCGGGGAGGCTCCGGCCGTGTCCGGGGCTGTCCCACTGTCCCCGTGTCCCCTGTGGCAGCGCTGGCTCCTGTCCCCGCAGGGTTCATGGCCTGGGAGGGCGAGGCGTGCGGGGACCGCAAACCCTTCATCTGCAAATACCCGGCCTAGGGGGGCGGGGCCTGCCCCCCCTCCATCCCCGAACCCCAAACCCCGAACCCCAAACCCCAAACCCCATCCCAGACCTCAACCCCCGCTCTGCTGCCCCCCAAACTCCCCATCCTGTCCCCAAATCCCACCTCCTGTCCCCAAATCCCACCTCCTGCCCCCAAATCCCATCCTGCCCCCAAACCCCCCCCCATCCTGCCCCCAAACCCTCCTCCCAGTCCTGCCCCCACTCTCACCCCCAGCTCCCGCCTCCCGCCCTGACACCCCATCCCTGCCCCACGCTCTGACCCCCAACCCTGTATCCTGACCCCCAATCCCACCCCCAGCCCCCAAGTCCTGCCCCCACCCCAAACCCTGCCCCCAAACCTCCCCCAAACCATGGCCCCAAAGCCCTGTCCTGCACCCCAATTCCCATCCCCCAATCCCCGAATCACCCCCACCCCGCACCCACAGCCCCCTCCCACATCAGGACCCCCCAATAAAGTGATGGAAGCACCGGGACCCCCCCGTGTCCCTTTGCTGTGTCTGTGCCCCTTGGGTGACCCCAAGAGAAGAGGTGACCCCAAGGGATGGAGTGTCCCCAAGTGAAGGGGTGACCCCAAAGAATGGGGTGTCTCCAAGGAAACCCCTGGGGTCTCAGCCAGTTTCTGTGCTCCCGTGTCCCCCCAGATGTCCCCGTGTCCCCCATATGTCGTTCATATCCCCCATGTGTCCCCATGTCCCCTCCTGTCCCTCTGTCCTTGTGCTCCTGTGTCTCCGTGTCCCTCCTGTCCCCTCCATGGGGTCCGGGTGTCAGTTCTGGGGTTCTGGGGGTCAGATATGGGGTACGGGACGTGCATCTGTGGGGTGCCAGGGCTGTCTCCATGGGGAGTATTTTGGGATGTATCCATGGGTTTTATTCATTGGGTATATTTTGGGGTGTATTTATGGCACGAATCCATGGGATGTATTCATTCAGTGTATTTTTAGAGTGTATTTTGGGGTGTATTTTTGGGTTTTATTCATGGGGTGCATTTTGGGGTGTATTTTTCGGGTGTATTTTTGGGGTGTATCCATGGGTTTTATTCATGGGGTGCATTTTTGGGGTGTATTTTTCGGGTGTATTTTTGGGGTGTCCCCATGGGTTTTATTCATGGGGTGCATTTTTGGGGTGTATTTTGGGGTGTATTTTTGGGGTGTATCCACGGGTTCCTCCCCCGGCGCTGCCACCGTTGTCACCCCGGAGCGGCGGTGACAAAACGCTGGAACCCCGCGGCCATTGTGACACCACGGCCACCACGCCGCCGCTGCCACCCGCGGCCCCGCGGCAGTGTCACTTGTCACCACGGCGCCGCTGCCACCACCAGCGCCACCAGCGCACGCCGGCGCCGCTGCTGCCACCCCGTCCAGCCCGGGGGCACCGGGGAGGGGCGGCACCCGCAGAACCCCCCGATGTCCAAGGAAGGCTGGGTGGGCGCCTGGAGACCCCACCGGCCCCGGGTGCCCGTGTCGGGCCGGTTCCGCTCCCCCGGGCCCCGGTACGGGCTGCCCAGCGGCATCGGTGAGTTCGGCACCGCGGGGCCCCGCGGGCGACCGCGGCCGGGAGAGCCGCGTCCCACCGAGCGGTCCCACCGAGCCCGGTCCCACCGCGCCCGGTCCCACCGAGCCCGGTCCCACCGAGCCGCGTCCCGCCGAGCCCGGTCCCACCGAGCCCGGTCCCACCGAGCCCGGTCCCACCGAGCCGCGTCCCACCGAGCCCGGTCCCACCGAGCCCGGTCCCACCGAGCCGCGTCCCGCCGAGCCCGGTCCCACCGAGCCCGGTCCCACCGAGCCGCGTCCCACCGAGCCCGGTCCCACCGAGCCGCGTCCCCCGAGCCCGGTCCCACCGAGCCCGGTCCCACCGAGCCCGGTCCCACCGAGCCGCGTCCCCCGAGCCCGGTCCCACCGAGCCCGGTCCCACCGAGCCGCGTCCCCCAGGCTGCGACCACCGCGACCCCTCGGCCCGGCGCGCCCCGGCTTCAGCTTCGGGCTGAGGCTGCGCGGCCCCGAGCACCCGCGCTCGCCCGGCCCCCAGTACCTGGTGCCCACCGGAGTCACCGCGCGCGGCCGCGAGCGCGCCCCGCCTTCACCATGGGCGGCAGGGCCCGGCAGCCGCGGGCCAGCGACACACCTGGGCCAGGTGAGGGAGGGACGGAGGGAGGGAGGGAGAGAGCGAGTGAGTGAGTGAGTGCGTGAGTGAGTGCGTGAGTGAGTGAGTCCGGAGCGGCCGGCCCGGGGCCGGAGCCCCCTCCCCCGCGCCGCCCCTCCCCCCGCTCGCCCCTCCCCCGCTCGCCCCTCACCCCGCTCGCCCCCGCAGCCTATTACTCGCCCGAACTGGCCGACAGGATGACGCTGCCCTCGGCCCCCGCCTGCTCCGTGGCGCCCCGCGCCCGCCAGAACAAACCCCAGCAGACACCAGGTGAGGGGGGGCGCGATGGGACCCCCGGCGTGGGACCCGCCATCACCCTGGGGCTGGGCTGGGACCCCAACATCCCACCTGGGCTGGGACCCCCAACATCCCACCTGGGCTGGGACCCCAACATCTCACCTGGGCTGGGACCCCCAACATCCCACCTGGGCTGGGACCCCCAACATCTCACCTGGGCTGGGACCCCAACATCCCACCTGGGCTGGGACCCCAACATCCCACCTGGGCTGGGACCCCAACATCTCACCTGGGCTGGGACCCCAACATCCCACCTGGGCTGGGACCCCAACATCCCACCTGGGCTGGGACCCCCAACATCTCACCTGGGCTGGGACCCCAACATCTCACCTGGGCTGGGACCCCAACATCCCACCTGGGCTGGGACCCCCAACATCCCACCTGGGCTGGGACCCCAACATCTCACCTGGGCTGGGACCCCAACATCCCACCTGGGCTGGGACCCCCAACATCTCACCTGGGCTGGGACCCCAACATCCCACCTGGGCTGGGACCCCAACATCTCACCTGGGCTGTGACCCCCAACATCCCACCTGGGCTGGGACCCCAACATCCCACCTGGGCTGGGACCCCCAACATCCCACCTGGGCTGGAATCCCCAACATCCCACCTGGGCTGTGACCCCCAACATCCCACCTGGGCTGGGACCCCAACATCCCACCTGGGCTGTGACCCCCAACATCCCACCTGGGCTGTGACCCCCAACATCTCACCTGGGCTGGGACCCCAACATCTCACCTGGGCTGGGACCCCAACATCCCACCTGGGCTGGGACCCCCAACATCCCACCTGGGCTGTGACCCCAACATCCCACCTGGGCTGGAATCCCCATTATTCCACCTGGGCTGGGACCCCCTAAACTCCTCTGGAGCTGGGCTGGAATCCCCATCTCCCCCCTGAGCCAGGACCCCCCGTCACCCCCTGGGCTGGGCTGGGCCCCCCATCTCCTCCTCGGGCTGGGATCCCCCTGGGCCAGACTGGGCTCCCCAAAATCCCCCGGCCGGGCTGACCCCCCCAGCACCCCGGGGCTCAGCCCTCCCTCTCCCCCCGCGGAGGGTGAAGCCCCCGTGTCCCCCTGAGCCGTGTGCCCCCCCAGGCCCTGGCAGCTACCAGCTGCCGCCCGTGATGGGCCCCCACCAGGTGATCAAGAAATCGGCCCCCCAATGCACCATGACGGGGAGAGGCCCCAGCATGTTCGACGACAAGAGAACGGTGGGGACAGGGGCGGACGGGGGACCGGGGGCAGCGGGACCCAGGAGCAAAGGGACTGGGGGGCCTGGGGTATCAGGGTGTGGGGGGCTGGGTGCCAGGGGTGTGGGGGGCTGGGTACCCAGGGTGTGGGGTGCAGGGGGTCTGGGAGGTTGGGGTACCCAGAGTGTGGGGTGCCAGGGTTTGGGGGTGCCAAGGGTGTGGGGGGATGGGTACCCAGGGTGTGGGGTGCCAGGGGTTTGGGGTGCCAGGGGTGTGGGGTGCAGGGGGTCCGGGTTAGGGTGCCAGGGTGCGGGGTGCAGGGGTCCGGGGTTTGGGGTGCCAAGGGTGTGGGGTGCAGGGGGTCCGGGGTTTGGGGTGCCAGGGGTGCGGGGTGCAGGGTCCGGGGTTTGGGGTGCCAAGGGTGTGGGGTGCAGGGGGTCCGGGGTTTGGGGTGCCAGGGGTGTGGGGTGCAGGGGGTCCGGGGTTTGGGGTGCCAGGGGTGTGGGGTGCAGGGGGGCCGGGGTTTGGGGTGCCAGGGGTGTGGGGTGCAGGGGGTCCGGGGTTTGGGGTGCCAGGGGTGCGGGGTGCAGGGGGTCGGGGTACCGAGGGTTCGGGGTGCCGGTGCCCAGGGAATGGCGTCACCCGCCGCTGTCCCCGCAGACCCCAGGACCCAGCAGATACTGCACCGTGGACACCAACGTGTACATGGCGCGGGCCCCCCGCTGCACCATAGTGGGGCGGAGCCGCCCCCGCCCGATCTTGCACACCCCCGGCCCCTGCGACTACAGCCCCAAGCAGGTGAGCGGGGACGGGGACAGGGACAGGGCTCAGGACAGGGACACACAGCCCCTCACCCTCTCACCGCCTCTGTCCCCCCGCAGGGCCAGAGGAAAGGACAGACCTTCGGCGTGCGCCACTCGGAAAACGTGATCCCCATGATGGACTCGCGCCCGTAGGGGAGCGGAGGCGCGGGTGGCACTGCCAGCCTGTGACAAACACGACCTGCAGCAGCACTCGCTCGCGCGCTCTCCTTCTGTCCCGCTGCGTCGCACGGGGGGGCTCCCCCAGAACCGCCCCTCGCCCATCCCGAGGGAGATCCTGGCGAGGATACGGAGGGGGGACCCCATGTGGGGTGGGACGTGAGGGGGTGCTACAACCTTCTCCTTTCTCCAGCCCCATCCCATTATCCCATCCCATTATCCCATCCAATTATCCCATCCCATTATCCCATCCCATTATCCCATCGCATCCCACCCAGGCGCTCGGGGCTTTGGGGACACCGAGCAGGGAGGGGACACGCCGCGCCCTGGGGACTCCCCCCGCTCTGTGGGATCTGTGGGATGGGGGCGCCCCTGGCAGGGCAGAGCCCCCGGGCATCACCTGCGAGTGTCCACGGCGAATGAGGGACACGAGGGGCCACCCCTCGTGTCACCCCGCGTCACCCCCGCCGCGGCCTCTCCCGTGCCCCGCTCGTTGCCCTGGGCTCAAAGTCCACGGCCGGAGCCGCCTCGCCGCCCGCGGGCAGCGGGCACCGGGCACGGGGCCAGGCCGGGCACGGGCGCGGGCACGGGCAGGTCCCGGCAGCCCCGGGGAGGCGCGGCCGTGCGGGAACCGGGCGCGGCCGGGTGGACTCGGGGCGACGGCTCTGAGCAACCGGGGCGCGGCCGGGCGGGCTCGGGTGCCACCGGCGCCACTTCGGGGTGTCACGGCTGCCACATCGCTGTCCCCAAAGCGGGGTGCCAGCTGTCCGGGACAGGGATGGAAGCCCAGACCCCTCTCCCGAGCCTGATCCGCAAGAAGCGGGACGGGGAGCGCCTGGAGGACGCCGAGATCCGGAGCTTCGTGCGCGGCGTCACCGAGGGCACCGCGCAGCAGGGACAGATCGGTGCGGGAGGGACACTGCGGGGGGCGGGCAGGGGACGCGCCAGTGGGACGGGACAGAGCCCGGGGGACATGGCCAGGGGAGTGACACGCGTGGCACAAGGGGACAGCGGGGCAGGGGCGGTCCCAGCAGTGCGAGGGAAAGGCCGGGATGTGCCGGCGGGTCCTGGGCAGGGGACACGGCTGGGGGACCACCCTGGGAGGACAAGACAGGGACTGTGGGACATGGCAGGGGGGCATGAACAGGGGACACAGCTGGGGGGACCCCAGGACGTGGCAGAGGGTCACGGGGGGTGACCGCGTGGGGGTCCTGGGGAGGGCACTGAAGTGTCCCCGCGTGTCCCCAGGCGCCACGCTGATGGCACGGATCGGGCTGGGGACAGGGGAGGGGAGCGGGGAGGTGACATGTGGCCGGCCGCTGTCACCGCAGGTGCCATGCTGATGGCCATCCGGCTGCGGGGCATGGACGCGGCTGAGACACTGGCCCTGACCCGGGCCATGGCCAGCTCTGGCCGGACGCTGGCCTGGCCGCCCGCCTGGCACGGGCTGCTGGTGGACAAGCACTCAACCGGTGGCGTTGGGGACAAGGTCAGCCTGGCGCTGGCGCCCGCGCTGGCCGCCTGCGGCTGCAAGGTGAGGGGACCCAGCGATGGGAGGGGACAGGAGGGGTCCCCGAGTCCCTGTGGCCACCTGTGCCCTCCCCCAGGTGCCCATGATCAGCGGGCGCGGGCTGGGCCACACCGGGGGCACCCTGGACAAGCTGGAGGCCATTCCCGGATTCCGCGTCTCCCAGAGCCCCGAGGAGGTGACCCCGGGGGGGCGAGGGACGGGGACACCACGGGCACCCCACACCCTGCAGAGCCGGGCTCGGGGACACCGGGGCTGCACAGGGGTGGGGTGACAATGGGGTGCTGAGGGGTCTCACTGGGGTGTCCATGGGGTGGGGGTGACAATGGGGTGCTGAGGGGTCTCACTGGGGTGTCCATGGGGTGGGGGTGACAATGGGGTGCTGAGGGGTCTCACTGGGGTGTCCACGGGGTGGGGGTGACAATGGGGTGCTGAGGGTCTCACTGGGGGTGGGGGTGACAATGGGGTGGCCATACGGTCCCAAGGGGGGGCAGATGCCTCTGGGTATTGATGGGGTACAGTGCCAATGGGCTGTGGGGTCCCAAAAGGGAGCAGGAGGAGATGGGGGGTGCCCGTGGGTTGTGTGGGTGTCCGTGGGGTGCCACTGGCGGAATGGCGATGGGATGGGAGGTGCTGCTGATGGTGTCTGAAGGGGAGGGGTGCGTGCTGATAGGATACTCGTGAGTTTTGGGTGTCACCGGGGTGTCACCGGGGTGTCACCGGGGTGCCACCGGTGCCCGCAGATGCGGCACATCCTGGAGCGGGTCGGGTGCTGCATCGTGGGGCAGAGCGCGGAGCTGGTGCCCGCGGACCGGGTGCTCTACGGGCTGCGCGATGTCACGGCCACCGTGGACAGCCTGCCCCTCATCACCGGTACGGGCACGCGGGGACGCGGGGACAGGCGGGGCGCGGCGCGGGGCGCAGGCGGTGACCCCCTCCCCCCCCCCCCTCCGCAGCCTCCATCCTCAGCAAGAAGGCGGCGGAGCGGCTCTCGGCGCTGGTGCTCGATGTCAAGTTCGGGGGCGCAGCTCTGTACCCCACCCAGGAGAGCGCGCGGGAGCTGGCGCGGAGCCTGGTGACACCTCGGGACCCCCGCGACCCCTGCCCGCTGTCCCCTCCCACTGTCCCTGTCCCTCTCTCTCCTGCCCGCTGTCCCGGGCCATTCCCGCTGTCCCTGCTCCTGTCCCCGCCCGCTGTCCCTGTCCCTGCCCGCCATCCCTCATCCCTGTCTGTTCTCCATCCCACTGCCCCTGCCTGTCCCTGCTCCTGTTCCTGTCCCTGTCCCTGCTTGTCCCCTGTCCGTGTCCCCATCCCTGCCCTATCTCTGTCCCTGTCCATCGCTATCCCTGCCTGCTGTCCTTGTGCCTGCCCGCCGTCCTTTGTCCCTGTTCTCCTTCCCCTGTCTGTCCCTGCTCCTGTCCCCTATCCCTGCCCCTGCCCCCACGTGTCCCCATCCCTGTCCCTGTCCCTTCTCCCCGGCCGCTGTCCCCAGCAGCCGCGCTGCTGTCCCCGCGCAGGTGGAGGTGGGCGCACACCTGGGCATCCGCACGGCGGCGCTGCTGAGCCGCATGGAGCAGCCGCTGGGCCGCGCCGTGGGCAACGCGCTGGAGGTGCTGGAGGCGCTCGAGTGCCTGGGGGGGAGCGGCCCCCCCGACCTGCGACAGCTGGTCACGGTCCTGGGTCAGTGCGGTGACACGGGGACACACGGGGACACGGGGGGACACGGAGAGGGGGTGGCCCCCCGACCTGCGACAGCTGGTCACTGTCCGGTGACACGGGGGACACGGGGGGACACGGGGGGACACGGAGAGAGGGTAGCACTCCCGACCTGCAACAGCTGGTCACTGTCCTGGGTCAGTGCGGTGACACGGGGGACACGGGGGGGTCCCAGGGTCAGCAGACACAGGCCCTGTGTCCAGCCGTGACCCCCAATCCCAGGGTCCCCCCCACACCCTCTGTCCCCTCCTAAGCCCCTCCTGGGGTCTCTCTCCCCTTCCTCCCCGCCCCTCTTCCCTCTCTCAGTGGGGCAGCGTTTGGGGGGCTCCCAGGAGTGGGGGTCGCTGAGAGGGTCCCAGCCCGTGTCCCGGTTTTGGGGTGCAGGCGGGGTGCAGCAGGGGGGCTGTGGGGCGGTGTTTGGGGTCCCAGCCCGTGTCCCGGTTTTGGGGTGCAGGCGGGGTGCAGCAGGGGGGCTGTGTGGCGGTGTTTGGGGGTCCCAGCCCGTGTCCCGGTTTTGGGGTGCAGGCGGGATGCAGCAGGGGGGCTGTGGGGCGGTGTTTGGGGTCCCAGCCCGTGTCCCGGTTTTGGGGTGCAGGCGGGATGCAGCAGGGGGGCTGTTGGGCGGTGTTTGGGGTCCCAGCCCGTGTCCCGGTTTTGGGGTGCAGGCGGGTGCAGCAGGGGGCTGTTGGGCGGTGTTTGGGGTCCCAGCCCGTGTCTCGGTTTTGGGGTGCAGGCGGGATGCAGCAGGGGGCTGTGTGGCGGTGTTTGGGGTCCCAGCCCGTGTCCCGGTTTTGGGGTGCAGGCGGGATGCAGCAGGGGGGCTGTGGGGCGGTGTTTGGGGGTCCCAGCCCGTGTCCCGGTTTTGGGGTGCAGGCGGGATGGAGCAGGGGGGCTGTGGGGCGGTGTTTGGGGTCCCAGCCCGTGTCCCGGTTTTGGGGTGCAGGCGGGATGGAGCAGGGGGGCTGTGGGGCGGTGTTTGGGGTCCCAGCCCGTGTCCCGGTTTTGGGGTGCAGGCGGGGTGCTGCTGTGGCAGTGCGGGATGGAGCAGGGGCCCGAGCAGGGCCGGGAGCGCCTGGCCCGGGCTCTGGACGATGGCTCAGCCCTGGGCAAGTTCGAGGCCATGCTGGAGGCGCAGGGGGTGCCCCCCAAAACCGCCCGGGACCTCTGTGCCGGGACCCCCGCCCAGCGCCGCCAGCTCCTGGGCGAGGCCGAGGTCTGCGAGGAGCTGCCCGCGCCGCAGGAAGGTCAGGGGGGACCCCCACCCCAAATCCCCCACCCTCCCTTCACCCCCTATCCCTCCGGGGGGGTCTGAGGGTCCCCATTCCCACTGTCCCCACCCATCCCCACCCCCTCCTGCCCTTGCCACCCCTCACCCCTCCCCGGGATGCTCAAACCCCCCTGGATGGTTCCCCTCACCCTGGGGCTGCGCCCCCTGCCCCCATCCCCTGTGCTTGGGGGTCTCCAACCCCCTGCCCCACACCCTGCGCCTCGGGGGTCCCTGATTCCCAATCCCGTGTTCTGGGGGTCCCCAACCCCCTGACCCATATCCTGCACCTCGGGGGTCCCTGTCCCTCCCATGTCCCTGTCCCCCCATGTCCCTTCCGCTCTCGTGTCCCTTTCCCCTCCATGCCCCTGTCCCCCCATATCCCTTTCCCTTCCATGTCCCTGTCCCCCCCATGTCCCTGTCCCCTCCATGTCCCTGTCCCCCCCTGTCCCCTGTCGCTGTTCCCATGTCCCTGTCCCCTGTCGCTGTTCCCCCCATGTCCCTGACCCGCTGTCCCCTGTCGCTGTCCCCCCATGTCCCTGACCCCCTGTCCCCTGTCCCTGTCCCCCTCATGTCCCTGACCCGCTGTCCCCTGTCGCTGTCCCCAGGCTGGGTGCAGCAGGTGCGGGCGCTGCCCCTGGCGCGGGTCCTGCACGGGCTGGGCGCGGGCCGGGCTCGGGCCGGGGACCCCGTGAACCTCCGTGTGGGGGCCGAGCTGCTGGTGAGCACCGGGGAGCACCTGCGGGCAGGTGAGGGGACCCCCGGTCACCCCCGTGCGCCCCCCGGTCACCCCCGTGTCCCCAGCCCTGTTTGGGGGTGCACCCCGGCTGGGTGGGGATACCTGAGGGGATCAGAGCCCCCCGATGACCCCCGTGTCCCCCCCTCAGGCCAGCCCTGGCTGCGGCTGCACCATGAGGGGACCCTCAGCGCGGAGGGCCGGCGGCAGCTGCAGGACGCTCTGTGCCTCGGCCCGGAGCCCCCCCGCGACCTGCCGCCGCTGGTGGCCGAAACCATCCTGCCCTCCGGAACCCCGCGGGACCCACAATAAACCGCGACCATCGCGATATCGGGGCCATGTCGCGATTCAAACCCTCCCCCTGATCCTGAGGGGCGCGGCGCGGGGCCGTGGCGCCCCCTAGTGGCGGCCGCCCCATATAAACCACGCCCTTTCCACGCCTCACTTCTCCCCATAGTGCCTGCCCTATTTAAAGACCACGCCCCGTTGTGTGGCCACGCCCTTTCCCTCCGTGGCTCCGCCCCTTCCCGTTATTTCCGGTTCCGGTGGCGGCGGCGCGGGCGCTTCGGGCGGGACCGGCGGCGGACGGGGCGCGGGGTCACAGGGCAAAGGTCAGCGGTCAGCGGGGACTGGATATCGCGGGAGAAGGGAGAGGGGAGAGATGGGGGGCAAGGGATGGTTAAGGGGCAGAATAAGGGGGTGGATGGCGGTCCGGGAATAGCGGCGACAGGTGGCGGTCAGGGATGGGGGTCCAAAGGGCCGCAGGAGGTGCGGTCAGCGCATTTAGGGTGAAGGGCTGGGGGTCCCAGAGCAGCAGGACACAGGGTGGGGGACAGGGAGCATTTAGCGGACAGGGTTGGGTACCCAAGAGCAGCAGGACAGCAGGGTGGGGGACAGGGGGCATTTGAGGGAAAGTGCCCCCTTTTGTCCAAAAGCATCGGGAGGGGTGGGACGAGGGGTCAGGTGACATTTGGGGGACAGAGTGGGGGGTCCAAGAGCAGCAGGACACAGCGTAGTATCGATGAGGGGGCATTTGGGGGACAGAATGGGGGGTCCAAGAGCAGCAGGACACAGGGTGAGGGACAGGGGGCATTTGGGGGAAAGTGCCCCCCTTTGTCCAAGAGCAATGGGAGGGGTGGGATGAGGGATCTGGTGACATTTGGGGGACAGAGTGGGGGTCCAAGAGCAGGACACGGGGTGAGGGAAAGTGCCCCCCGTTGTCCAAGAGAAGGCTGGGACGAGGGGTCAGGCGACATTTGGGGTACATACGGAGGTCAAACCCCACTGCCGGGTGGGACACAGCGGAGCAGCTCACCCCGCTGAGCCCCTCTCCCCCTCCCCAGCCATGCTGCGCTCCCTGCGCCCCATCCCTCAGCTGTGCCCAGCCCTGTGCCACCCCAAACGCCGCCTGTCCGCGCCCCCCCGCTCCTCCTCCTCCTCCTCCGGGCTGCCGCTGCGGCAGCGCCTGGCGGTGGCGAGCGCCGTGGCGGGCGTGGCGACCGCGGGCTGGCTTTACCTGCGGCACCAAAAGGAGCGGCAGCAGCGCGCCCGCCGCCTGCGCCACCTCCGCGCGCTGGCGCTGGCCCAGGGCGACTTCGAGCTGCGCGACACCTCGGGGACACCGCGGCGCAAGAAGGATTTCCTGGGCCGGTGGGTGCTGCTGTATTTCGGCTTCACGCACTGCCCCGACGTGTGTCCCGAGCAGCTGGAGAAGCTGAGCCGAGCCGTGGAGCTGCTGGAGCGCGACCCGGCGCTGCCGCCGCTGCAGCCGCTCTTTGTCACGGTGGATCCTGAGCGGGATGACGCGGCGGCCGTGGCGCGGTACCTGCGCGATTTCCACCCGCGCCTGCTGGGGCTCACCGGCACCGCCCAGCAGGTGCGGGAGGCGGCGGCCAAATTCCGCGTGTACGTGAGCGCCGGGCCCCGCGATGCCGACGGGGATTACGTGGTGGATCACTCGGTGCTCACGTTCCTGCTGGATCCCGACGGGATTTTTCGGGACTGCTACGGGCGCTCGAGCACGGCCGAGGAGCTGGCGCGCAGCGTCAGGGAGCACATGGACACGTACGAGCCGCTGCCCCCCGAGGGAGGGGAATAAACGGGGGCACACTGGAGTGGGGTTTGGTGATTTGGGGTGGTGGGGGGAAAAGGGACAGCTGGCAGCACAGTGTCCCCCAGGTGTGTCCCATGGGAGGGACAGAGGCCACACTCCCCTGGGGTGTGACATGGGGTAAGTGACACCTGAGAGCCTTCAGGTGTGTCCTGTGGGAGGGACAGAGCCCACACTCCCCTGGGGCTGTGACATGGGGCAAGGGACACCTGAGAGCCCCCAGGTGTGTCCTGTGGGAGGGACAGAGCCCACACTCCCCTAGGGCTGTGACATGGGGTAAGTGACACCTGAGAGCCCCCAGGAATGGTGTGGGGTGAGGGAGGTTTTGGCTGGGCAGGTGGAGGGACCCCCAGGTGTGTGCTGTGATGGGGAGAGGATGGGTGGGTGGAAGGACACCCCCACCTGTCCCCCAGCAGTGTCACATGGCAGGGGTGGACCCCTGCAGCCCCCCAGGACTGTCCCATGGGGCAGGGGGCTCTGTGTAGGTGACTGAAGTGACCCCAGACCCCTCCCCAAGAGAAGGGGGACAAAGGGCAGGTGGCCAGAGGGACTCCCTCCAGCCTTTCCCACACCTTGTAGCCCCCCAGACCCCTCCCCATGGGGTGGGGGCCCTGTGCAGGTGACTGAAGTGCCCCCCACCCCCTGTAGCCCCCCAGACCCCTCCCCATGGCCGGGGGTCCCTGTGCAGGTGACTGAAGTGCCCCCCACCCCCTGTAGCCCCCCCAGACCCCTCCCCATGGCCGGGGGTCCCTGTGCAGGTGACTGGAGTGCCCCCCACCATCCCCCGTGGAAGAGGCCTTTCCTTCTCCGAGTGGGGGTTTATTGGGGGCCGGGCTGGCTCTGGGAGGGCAGCTGGAAGCTCTGGAACCGCTCGTGCGCCGGGCGGGCCCCGAGGCGCCGCAGCCGCGCCGTGTCCAGCCCCGCCTCCAGCCCCGCCTCCTGCGCCAGCTCCACCTCCGCGTCGTTGGCCTGAGGGGGGGACAGGGGGTGGCTGAGGGGTCCTGGCACACCCAGAGACCCCCCAGGGAGCCCCCCAAAGCCTTACCAGCTGCAGCGAGGCCAGCAGGTAGCGGCACACCTCGAACGGGGGCTGGCCGGCCACCAGGCTGGCCAGAGTGCCACTGTGCCACCATCGGCACGCCCGGCTCGGCACAGCGCCGCGTCAGTCACCACATCGCCATCTCCTGGGGACACAGGGGACACAGGGGACAGGGAGGGACACTGGTCAGTGCCAGCCCATAGGCTCGGACATCGAACGGGCAGTGCCTGGGGACCAGGGACAGGGAGCACTGGTCGGCCAGCCCATAGGCTCGGACATCGAACGGGGCACGGCTCTCCTGGGGACACAGGGGACAGGGAGGGTCAGGGAGTGACACTGAACAGGGCACAGGTCTCCTGGGGACACAGGGGACACAGGGGTCAGGGAGGGACACTGGTCAGTGCCAGCCCATAGGCCCGGACATCGAACAGGGCACAGGTCTCCTGGGGACAGGGAGGGTCAGGGAGTGACACTGGTCAGTGCCACCCTGCAGGCTCAGACATCAAAGGGGGCACAGGATTCCTGCAGGTCTGGGGGGACAGGGAGGGGTCGGGGTGGGCAGGGGGCTCATTTGGGCAGGGCACTCTGGGGTGGGTACAGGGTGTTCAGGGATGAGCAAAGTGGGCTCAGCAGTGCCCATCCCAGGTAGTCCCAGCCCAGCCTAGGGGTCCCAGCCCATCCCAGGTAGTCCCAGCCCAGCCTAGGGGTCCCAGCCCATCCCAGGTAGTCCCAGCCCAGCGCAGGTAGTCCCAGCCCATCCCAGGTAGTCCCAGCCCATCCCAGGTAGTCCCAGCCCAGCGCAGGTAGTCCCAGCCCAGCCCAGGGGTCCCAGCCCATCCCAGGTAGTCCCAGCCCATCCCAGTAATCCCAGCCCATCCCAGGTAGTCCCAGCCCATTCCAGTAATCCCAGCCCATCCCAGGTAGTCCCAGCCCATCCCAGGTAGTCCCAGCCCAGCCCAGGTAGTCCCAGCCCATCCCAGGTAGTCCCAGCCCATCCCAGGTAGTCCCAGCCCAGCCCAGGTAATCCCAGCCCATCCCAGGTAGTCCCAGCCCATCCCAGGTAATCCCAGCCCATCCCAGGTAGTCCCAGCCCATCCCAGGTAGTCCCAGCCCATCCCAGGGGTCCCAGCCCATCCCAGGGTCCCAGCCCATCCCAGGTAGTCCCAGCCCAGCCCAGGGGTCCCAGCCCATCCCAGGTAGTCCCAGCCCAGCCCAGGGGTCCCAGCCCAGCCCAGGGGTCCCAGCCCAGCCCAGGGTCCCAGCCCATCCCAGGTAGTCCCAGCCCAGCCCAGGTAGTCCCAGCCCAGCGCAGGGTCCTGCCTGCTCCTGCAGCAGTGGCCCCACGTGCTCCTCCCAGAGCCGGATGCGCCGGGACAGCTCCGTCTCCTGCACAAACTTCTGAGAGCTGGCCATGAACAGCTCCTGGGGACACAGGGACAGGAATGGGGACACCCTTGGGCACTCCTGGGAACACCCCAGCACTCCTGGGGACACAGGGACAGGAATGGGGACATCCTTGCACTCCTGGGGACACCCTGGCACTCTTGGGGACACCCCTGGGCACTCCAGGGGACACCACTGGGTACTCCCAGGGACACCCCACACTCCTGGGGACACCCTTGGCACTCCTGGGGACTCCCCAGCACTCCTGGGGACACAGGGACAGGAATGGGGACACCCCTGGCACTCTTGGGGACACCCCCCACACTCCAGGGGACACCCCCACCCTCTGGAGTCACCCCCACCTACCACATTCCTGCGCACCAGCTCCTCATATCCGGATTCAGGGGGGCCTGTGAGAAAAGGGGACCCCCTTTCTTTGCTGTCCTGGTGGTGGGGGACAGCACCCAGGGGACCCTCAGGGACAGACAGGGCGGGGAATTTGGGAATTTGGGAGGGAAGGGCCAGCAGCTCACCCAGGGATCCTTCCCCCAGCTCCTCCGGCGCCTCGGGCTCCACGTCCTCGTGCTCCACAAAATCCTCATCTGCCAGGATGGGGACAGCCCTCAGCGTCCCCTGGCACCCCTCAGTGCCCCTTGGGAGCCCCCCCAGCCTTCTGGGACACCCCCAGGACGGGGAGGACAGGCTCCCCAGGCAGGGGGGATTTGGGGTTTTGGGTTACAGCACCTGCCCCTTCCTCGTTGTCAGCCCCACACTCCAGTTCCTGCTCCTGCTCCTGTTCCTGCTCCTGCTCCCACTGTGGCTCCTGGGGGAAAAAACAGCCCTGAGCCCCCCTGAGCCCCCAGAGCCCCCAGAGCGGGGGAAAGGGGTGCTGGAGCCCCCCAGCCCCCCGGGTTAGCCCCCTCCCCACTCACCCTGGAGCTCCGGAGCTTCCTGTGCGCCGCCATCCGCTCCTTGAAGTGGCGCCAGTACAGCAGCTCCAGGTCTGTGGGGAACGGGGGGAACGTGGGAATGGGGGAACGGGGGAATGGGGGGATGGGGGAATGGGGGAATGGGGGAATGGGGGAATGGGGGAATGGGGGAATGGGGAATGGGGAATGGGGGAATGGGGAATGGGGGGGGAATGGGGGAATGGGGAATGGGGGGAATGGGGAATGGGGAATGGGGGAATGGGGAATGGGGAATGGGGAATGGGGTAATGGGGAATGGGGAATGGGGAATGGGGAATGGGGAATGGGGAATGGGGAATGGGGAATGGGGAATGGGGAATGGGGGAATGGGGAATGGGGAATGGGGAATGGGGAATGGGGAATGGGGGAATGGGGAATGGGGGAATGGGGAAATGGGGGAATGGGGAAATGGGGGAATGGGGAATGGGGGAATGGGGGAATGGGGGGGAATGGGGAATGGGGAATGGGGGAATGGGGGAATGGGGAATGGGGGAATGGGGAATGGGGGGAATGGGGAATGGGGGAATGGGGGAATGGGGAATGGGGGAATGGGGAATGGGGGAATGGGGGAATGGGGATGGGGGAATGGGGAATGGGGGAATGGGGAATGGGGAATGGGGAATGGGGAATGGGGAATGGGGGGAATGGGGAATGGGGAATGGGGAATGGGGAATGGGGAATGGGGGAATGGGGGAATGGGGATGGGGGAATGGGGAATGGGGGGAATGGGGAATGGGGAATGGGGGAATGGGAATGGGGAATGGGGGAATGGGGGAATGGGGGGGGGGGAATGGGGGAATGGGGGGAATGGGGGAATGGGGGAATGGGGGAATGGGGGAATGGGGGAATGGGGGGATGGGGGGGGAATGGGGGAATGGGGGGAATGGGGGAATGGGGGAATGGGGAAATGGGGGAATGGGGGAATGGGGGAATGGGGGGAACGGGGAATGGGGAACGGGGGGAACGGGGGGAACGGGGAATGGGGGGAATGGGGGAATGGGGGGAATGGGGGGAATGGGGGGAATGGGGGAATGGGGGGAATGGGGGAATGGGGGAATGTGGGGAATGGGGGAATGGGGGAACGGGGGAACGGGGGAACGGGGAACGGGGAACGGGGAACGGGGGAACGGGGAACGGGGGAACGGGGAATGGGGAACGGGGAACGGGGGGAACGGGGAACGGGGAACGGGGGAATGGGGGGAATGGGGGGAACGGGGGGAATGGGGATTGGGAACGTGGGGAATGGGGATTTGGAACGTTGGGAACATTGGGAACATGGGGAACGTGGGGAACGGGGATTGGGAACGTTGGGAACGTTGGGAATGGGGATTGGGAACATTGGAAATGGGGATTGGGAACATTGGGAACAGGATTGGGAACATTGGGAACGGGGATTTGGGAACAGGGATCTGGGAACGGGGATTTGGGAACGGGGATTTGGGATGGCCCCTCTGTGCCCCCCCAAAGCAGAGACTCCCCCCCAAACACCCCAGGCCCTTCCCAGGCTCCCCTTGCCTGGCTTTGGGGTGCCCTTCCCCTCAATTTTGGGGTGTCCTTCCCCTCCTTCCTGCCCCCCTGCAGGATCCAGTCCCTGGTGCCCCCCCAGTTTCGGGGTGTCCCTCTCCTCCAGGACCCGTCCCTGCTGTCCCCCAGGGCTGGGACTGTGTCCCCATGTCCCCCTCACCTGCAAAGGTGGGGCCCTTCCTCCTGGTTTTCTCCTCTGTCACGTTGTTGTCTGGGGGGAGCAGATCAGGAATAATCATTGGGTGGAAATTGCACGGATTTATCAAAGCTGGAAAAGCCCTCTGAGCACTGCCAGGGCCACCCCTGCCCGTGTCCCCAAGTGCCACATCCCCAGGGCCATCCAACCCCTGTTAAAGGTTTTTAAATCCTTTTGTTTCTCGATGCCACAGGATCCCCTGGGAGTCACTCACAGGCTGCAGAGAACCACCTCATGAAATCCTGCAGCTTCCTCGGGCCCCTCCTCTTCCTCTTGCCTCCAACCATGTCATCCAGGCCCTGTGGCACCAGGAAGGGCCTCCCTGCAGGTGACACGGGTGACACCAGGTGTGTGGCCACTGTGAGGGGCCCCTCTGGATGTTGTGGGGATGGGAATGACCCAGTGTGGGGACAGGGACACCTGAGGGTGTCCAGAGGGGCTGGGAATGACCCAGTGTGGGGCTGGGGACACTGAGGGACACATGGCCAGGAGTGACCCTCTGTGGGGCCAGGAGTGACCCTCCCATGGGGTTGGGGACACTGAGGGATATGGGGCTGGGAGTGACCCTCTGTGGGGCCAGGAGTGACCCCCTGTGGGGCAAAAGAATATCCAGATATGGGGCTGGGGACACTGAGGGACACATGGCCAGGAATGGTCAGGTGTGGGGCTGGGGACACTGAGGGACACATGGCCAGGAGTGACCCTCTGTGGGGCTGGGGACACTGAGGGACACATGGCCAGGAGTGACCCTCTGTGGGGCTGGGGGCACTGGGGGACACATGGCCAGGAGTGACCCTCTGTGGGGCTGGGGACACTGAGGGACAGGTGGCCAGGAGTGAATGACCCACCCCAGGCCTGGTGTCCCTGCTCCCCCCAGAACCCCCCCTTCCCCCAGTACCTCTCTTGAAGGGTCTCTCCTCCGAGTCTCCAAAGGGGTCGAGGCTCTGCCACGGGTTCGGCTCCTCCTGGCACAGGCTGAGGGTGGGCAGGGGCTCTGGGGGACCCCTGGGGTCCCATCCTGCCCGGATTTGGGATTTCCCTGGCTCACATTTGGGATTTCCCTGGCTCACATTTGGGATTTCCCTGGCTCCAGCCCTCCCCCCTTACCTTGCTATGGGTTTTGGGGTCCTGCCTGGGGGCTCTGTCCCGCAGGATGTACCCCCGGGCCTGGGGCGTGCTCTGGGGGACACAGAGAGGGACAGTGAGGGACTGGGGGCAGGGAAGGAGTGGGGGGCTCCAGGGATCCAGGGAAGGAATGAGGGGCTCCAGGGATCCAGGGAAGGAATGAGGGGCTCCAGGGATCCAGGAAGGAGTGAGGGGCTCTGGGGAAGGAGTGGGGGCTCCAGGGAAGGAGTGGGGGCTCTGGGGAAGGAGTGGGGGCTCCAGGGATCCAGGGAAGGAGTGGGGGGCTCCAGGGAAGGAATGAGGGGCTCCAAGGATTCAGGGAAGGAATGAGGGGCTCCAGGGATCCAGGGAAGGAGTGGGGGGCTCTGGGGAAGGAGTGGGGGGCTCCAGGGATGAAATGAGGAGCTCCAAGGATTCAGGGAAGGAGTGGGGGCTCTAGGGAAGGAGTGGGGGGCTCCAGGGAAGGAGTGGGGGGCTCCAGGGATTCAGGGAAGGAATGAGGGGCTCCAGGGATCCAGGGAAGGAGTGGGGGGCTCTGGGGAAGGAGTGGGGGGCTCCAGGGATCCAGGGAAGGAGTGGGGGCTCCAGGGAAGGAATGAGGGGCTCCAGGGATTCAGGGAAGGAGTGGGGGGCTCTAGGGAAGGAGTGGGGGGCTCCAGGGCTCCAGGGAAGGAGTGGGGGGCTCTGGGTAAGGAGTGGGGGGCTCCAGGGATTCAGGGAAGGAGTGGGGGCTCCAGGGCTCCAGAGAAGGAGTGGGGGGCTCCAGGAAAGCAGCACAGGCAGCCCCCCCAAGGCCCACACAGACCCTCTGAGCCTCCACATGTTCCTCAGGGGCTGGAGTCACTTCCATGTCACCCCCCAGGGCCCCGGGAATGTCACCATCACCATCATCATCATCATCAGGTCCTGCAGCACCTGCAGGGGTGGCAATGGGCAGAGGCTGGAGAAGCTGCCAGGACCCCCCATTCCCACCCTGCCTGCCAAGGAATCCCCCCAGGAGCTTCTCCAGCCAGGCAGCACAGGGCAGGAGCAGGGAATGGTGCCCTTGGCTGGGCTGGAAAATCCCTCAGAGCCCAAATCCAAGAGTTCCCAGCACTGCCAGGGCCACCACTGCCCATGTCCCCAAGTGCCACCTGCACAGGGAGGTTCAACCCCTCCAGGGCCAGGGCAGGAGGGAATTCCCCAAAATCCCTGTCCCTGTTCCCTGGGAGCAGAGCCCCTCCTGCCAGGGGTGGATTCACTCACCCCTCACCCTCCTCTGCAGCACCTGCATGGACACAGGGATGGTGGGTAGGATGGATCAGGAAAACCTTATCAATGTGAGTGCTTAGCAAAAGATTTTGAGAATATGGAAACCATCAGATTGAAAGGAAAGCACCTTTGAGATACCAAACCTCAGTTACTAAACAACCAGAAGCCAATAGGATGGACAAAAGCAATCCCCTCTGACAGAGCAATGCCTTGTGCTGGAGAGCAGCTCCAAGGGGCAGAGCAGACCCTGCTGGCTTGGCAGGAGGGTCCAGAGAGTTGTTTTTAGGGTTTAAAGTATAACCCATTATGGTAATGTAGTGATTCTTATAGGCTGGATGGAAATGCTGTAGGATTTGTATCTTGTGTTAGATTGATTAGTGGGAATTAGAATATTCAGCATAGAAAAAGATTTATTGTGTTGTAAATGGGAAAATCTCTCTCTGACTTTGGTCTCTTACTCCCTTCTCTTCCTTCCCTCTCTTACCCCTCTCTTACCTCTGAGAACTCTCACTGTCCCAATTCCCTTCTGCCCTGCCCTGCCCTGCCCTGGAGCTCCCAGCCCAATGCAATAACCCACGAGTTCCAGGCCCAGAATACAGAGAGAGCCTGAGCTTGTCCTGAGCACCAGCAGCTCCTACACAGGGACAGCAGGACAGCCCTGGGACAGCCTGGGACAGCCCTGGGACAGCAGGACAGCCCTGGGACAGCAGGACAGCCCTGGGGACAGCAGGACAGCAGGACAGCAGGACAGGTGCCAGCCCTCACCTGGCTCCTGGCCGAAGCTCAGGGCTCTCACCACGGCGCTGGGAGCGGATCCTGGAGCTGCTGCAGGGGACAGAGAGACAGGGACAGCTGAGCTGCCAGCAGGGACAGGGACAGGGACAGGGACAGGGACAGGCAGAGCCCCCCGTACCTGTGGCCGTGCCCGGGGGCTGCTCCTGCTGCGGGGACAGCCCGGCCGGCTCCTGCAGGAAGGTGCCCGAGGCGTGGTGGGAGGAGACGTTCATGCGGAAATCGCGGCGGCCCGCCAGCACCTCCCCCTGCCGGCTGGGGACAGCAGGGACAGTCCCCAATGTCCCCAGTGCCCGCCAGCACCTCCCCCTGCCGGCTGGGGACAGCAGGGACTGTCCCCAATGTCCCCAGTGCCCGCCAGCACCTCCCCTGCCGGCTGGGGACAGCAGGGACTGTCCCCAATGTCCCCAGTGCCCGCCAGCACCTCCCCTGCCGGCTGGGGACAGCAGGGACTGTCCCCAATGTCCCCAGTGCCCGCCAGCACCTCCCCTGCCGGCTGGGGACAGCAGGGACAGTCCCCAATGTCCCCAGTGCCCGCCAGCACCTCCCCCTGCCGGCTGGGGACAGCAGGGACTGTCCCCAATGTCCCCAGTGCCCGCCAGCACCTCCCCCTGCCGGCTGGGGACAGCAGGGACTGTCCCCAATGTCCCCAGTGCCCGCCAGCACCTCCCCTGCCGGCTGGGGACAGCAGGGACTGTCCCCAATGTCCCCCCGTGCCCGCCAGCACCTCCCCTGCCGGCTGGGGACAGCAGGGACTGTCCCCAATGTCCCCAGTGCCCGCCAGCACCTCCCCTGCCGGCTGGGGACAGCAGGGACTGTCCCCAATGTCCCCAGTGCCCGCCAGCACCTCCCCCTGCCGGCTGGGGACAGCAGGGACTGTCCCCAATGTCCCCAGTGCCCGCCAGCACCTCCCCCTGCCGGCTGGGGACAGCAGGGACAGTCCCCAATGTCCCCAGTGCCCGCCAGCACCTCCCCCTGCCGGCTGGGGACAGCAGGGACTGTCCCCAATGTCCCCAGTGCCCGCCAGCACCTCCCCTGCCGGCTGGGGACAGCAGGGACTGTCCCCAATGTCCCCAGTGCCCGCCAGCACCTCCCCTGCCGGCTGGGGACAGCAGGGACTGTCCCCAATGTCCCCAGTGCCCGCCAGCACCTCCCCTGCCGGCTGGGGACAGCAGGGACAGTCCCCAATGTCCCCAGTGCCCGCCAGCACCTCCCCTGCCGGCTGGGGACAGCAGGGACTCCCCTGTCCCCGACAGGAACAATCCCAGCAGGGACTGGAGCAGGGAGGGGACAGGGGACAATGCCAGCAGGGAGGGGACAGGGGACAGGGACAATCCCAGCAGGGACAGGAGCAGGGAGGGGACAGGGGACAATGCCAGCAGGGAGGGGACAGGGTACAATGCCAGCAGGGACACAGGACAGTCCCAGCAGTGTCACCTCATCAGGGGATCCTCCTCCCTCTCCCCCTCCTCTGGGGCCTCCAGGGACAGCGGGGTCAGGGGAACGATGGTCACAGCCTGGGAAGGGACAGGCAGGTGGCACTGAGCTGGGACAGGTGGCCTTGTCCCCAAGGCCACCCCCCCCCGGCTGCATTCACCCAGGAAAATGGGAGGGAGAAAAAGAGGGAGGGAAAAAAGGGAGAAAAAAATTAGAAGAGATAAAGAAAGGAAAAGAGAGAAATAAAAAGAGAAAGAAAAGGAGGGATAAAAAGGAGAAATAAATGGAGGGGAAAGAAAGGGATAAAAAGAAAAAGAGGGAAAAAATGAGAAATAAAACCAGAGATAAAATGGAGAAAAGGAGAAAAAGGAGAGAGAAGGAGGAGAAAGATAGGGATAAAAAGAGAGAGAAAAAGAAAAAAAGTAGGGAAATGAGAAAAAGAAGGAAGAAAAGCAAGAAAAAGAAGAGAGAGAAAGAGGGGAAAGAGAAAAGGAAGAATAGAAAAGAGGGAGAAAAGGAGGGATAAAAAGGAGAAATAAATGGAGGGGAAAGAAAGGGATAAGAAAAGGGAGAAAAGAAAGGATAAAAAAGAGGGAAAAATGAGAAATAAAAACAGAGATAAAATGGAGAAAAGGAGAAAAAGGAGAGAGAAGGAGGAGAAAGGGATAAAAAGAGAGAGAAAAAGAAAAAAGTAGGGAAATGAGAGAAAGAAGGAAGAAAAGCAAGAAAAAGAAGAGAGAGAAAGAGGGGAAAGAGAAAAGGAAGAATAGAAAAGAGGGAGAAAAGGAGGGATTAAAAAGGAGAAATAAATGGAGGGGAAAGAAAGGGATAAGAAAAGGGAGAAAAGGAGAAATAAAAAGAGATAAAATGGAGAAAAAGAGGAAAAGGAGAGAAAAGGAGGAGAAAGGGACAAAAAAGAAGAAAATGAGTGAAAGAAAAAAGAAAAAATGAGGGAAAAGAGAAAGAAGGAAGAAAAGCAAGAAAAAGGAGAGAGAAAATGAGGGGAAAGAGAAAATGAGGAATAAAAAGAGGGAAAAAAGAGACAAAAGGAGAGAAAAAAATGGAAGAAAAGGAGAAAAAGGGAAGAGAAAAGGAGAGGAAAGAGAAGGACGAAAAAGGGAGAAAAAGAGGGATAAAAAGGAGGAATAAAAGGAGGGGGAAGGGAGAGATAAAAAGAGGAACAACAGGAAGAAAAGGCAGGATAAAAATAATAAATGGAAGGACACAGAGAAAAGAAGGGGGAAAGGGAGGGATAAAAAGAGGGTTAAAAGTGAGGAAAATGAGAGATAAAAAAAGGCAGAAAAGGAGAGACAAAAAGAGAGAGGAAAAAGAGGGGAAAAGGCAGGAATAAAAAGAAGATAAGGAAGGAAAGGAGGGAGAACTGGAGAAAGGAGGGATAAATAGAGACAAAAGGAGCAAAAGGAGTGGTAAATAGAGGAGGGAAAGAAGAAATAAAAGGAAAAAAAGGAGAAACAAAAGGAGACATAGAGCACAAGTGGCTCCTCTTAGAGCAGGCTGCAGATTGCTCCTGGTGTTAAACAGAGGAGGAAAAGAAGAAAAAAAAGGAGGAAAAGGAGAAACAAAAGGAGACATAGAACACAAGTGGCTCTTACAGCAGGCTGTGTTAAAGAGAGAAGGGAAAGAAGAAATAAAAGGAGGAAAAGGAGAAATAAAAGGAGGAAAAGGAGAAATAAAAGGAGACATAGAACACAAGTGGCTCTTACAGCAGGCTGTGTTAAAGAGAGAAGGAAAAGAAGAAATAAAAGGAGGAAAAGGAGAAATAAAAGGAGGAAAAGGAGAAATAAAAGGAAACATAGAACACAAGTGGCTCTCTCACAGCAGGCTGCTGATTGCTCCTGGTGTTAAGAGAAGGGAAAGAAGAAATAAAAGGAGGAAAAGGAGAAATAAAAGGAGACATAAAGCACAAGTGGCTCTTGCAGCAGGCTGCAGATTGCTCCTCATGTTAAGAGAAAGAAAAGAAGAAATAAAAGGAGAAAAAGAAGAAAAAGGAGACATGAAGCACAAGTGGCTCTTACAGCAGGCTGCTGATTGCTCCTCGTGTCCACCTTGGCCTGGCTGGGTTCTGGGATGTCATCCAGGGACAGCAGCTGCCAGGGAAAGGCCAGCAGGGTCAGCCCAGGCCGGGGGACAGCGAGGGGACCCCAGGAGCAGCACAGCCCCCTCCTCCCCCCCCCCTGCTCACCTCCACCTCCCTGTCCGTGAAGGTGGCGTCGGCGTCGCGGCCGTCGGGGCCCAGCGAGCAGGGCAGCTTCTGCCTCCTGGGGAAACAGGGAAAAACAGGGAAAAACAGGGAAAAACAGGGAAAAACAGGCTCAGCACCCATGGGGATGGGGGGAAAGGGTCCCTCCAGCCCTGCTCTGCTCCCTCCAGGTGGGAAAATCCACCCAAAAATACCCCCAAGGGTGTTTTGTCTGTGTCAGTGTAAAAGCGCAAAGGAGGTTTCCAAAGGGATTTTGTTTTTTTTTTGGGAAAGGCTCCCTCGGGCTCCTTTGGGTTTTAAAATCACTGTTAGGCAGAAGGAAAAGCATCCCTGGGTTTTGTTATCTCTGGGATGTCATTCCTGAGTCTGGGAGGCACCTCCAAGGGCAGGAATGGCAGTGGGGATGGCCCAGGGTCAGGGCAGACCAGAGCATGGATTCTGCTGGACAAATTCCTTCTGGGAAAGGGAAAATCTCCCCTGGGAAGGAGGAAAATTCCTCTCTGGGAAAGGGAAAATTCTCCCTGGGAAGGGGGAAAATTCCTCTCTGGGAAAGGGAAAATTCTCCCTGGGAAGGAGGAAAATTCCTCTCTGGGAAAGGGAGAATTCTCCCTGGGAAGGGGGAAAATCCCCTGGGAAAGGGAAATTTCCCCTCTAGGAAGGAGAAATTCCCATCTGGGAAGGGGAAATTCCTCTCTGGAAAGGGGGAAAATCCCCTCTGGGATGGGGAAGATCCCCTCTGGGAAAGGGAAATTTCTCTCTGGGAAGGAGGAAAATTCTCCCTGGGAAAGGGAAAAATCCCCTCTGGGAAGGGAAAATTTCTCTCTGGGAAAGGGAAAATCCCCTCTGGGAAGGAGAAATTCCTCTCTGGGAAGGAGAAATTCCTCTCTGGGAAAGGGGAAATTCCTCTCTGGGAAAGGGGAAATTCTCCTCTGGGAAGGGAAAATTCCTCTCTGGGAAGGAGAAATTCCTCTCTGGGAAGGAGAAATTCCTCTCTAGAAAGGAAAAAATCCCCTCTGGGAAGGGGGGAAATCTTCCCTGGGAAGGAGGAAAATTCCCCTCTGGGAAAGGGACAAATCTCCCTCTGGGAAGGGAGAAATTCCCTCTGGGAAGGGAAAAATCCCCTTTGGGAAGGGGAATATTCTCTCTGGGAAAGGGAAAATCCCCTCTGGGAAGGGGAAATTCCTCTCTGGGAAGAGAAAATCTCCTCTAGGAAGGAGAAAATCCCTTGTGGGAAGGGGGAAAATCCCCTCTGGGAAGGGGAAATCCTCTCTGGGAAGGGGAAATCCCACTCACTTTTTGTTGGAGATGCAGTCCAGTGCCTGGCAGACCAGCATGTACAGGTGTTCCACCTGGAAAACAGCACCTGGAGCTGGGAGGGGGGGAGCAGCTCCTGGGAAAGCCCCTCCACCCCAGGGGCTGCCCCATCCCAGGGCATCCATGGGGTTTGGTTGCTCTTTTCCCTTTTTTTCAGACATTCCAAGGCCAGACTTGGGGAAATCCCTGGAATCTGGAGCAGCCTGGGACAGTGGGAGGTGTCCCTGCCCATGGTGGCACTGCATGATACCCAAACCATTCCAGGGTTTGAGGTCAAAAAGATCCAAAATCCCATGATTTTGTGACAAAATCAGATTTTGGAGAAAAAACCTGGAGAACAGCAAAATTCCTGCTCTTCCCCAGGGCTGCCAACACCCACAAAGGGATCAAATTTAGGAAGGATGAACTGAAATCCCTTCATTGCCATTGATGATTTGAAGCCAAGGGGGAATTCTGGGGTGGCCCCATGGATTTGGGGGGGCTCAGGGATCACAGAATGGGATTGGGATGGGGCAAGGATCACAGAATGGGATTGGGATGGGGCAGGGATCATGGATTGGGATTGGGATGGGATTGGGATGGGGCAGGGATCACAGAACGGGATTGGGGTGGGATTGGGATGGGGCAGGGATCATGGATTGGGATTGGGATGGGATTGGGATGGGGCAGGGATAATGGATTGGGATTGGAATGGGGCAGGGATCACAGAACAGGACTGGAACAGGATTGGGATGGGGCAGGGATTACAGAATGGGATTGGGGTGGGAGTGGGATGGGATTGGCATGGGATTGGGATGGGGCAGGGATCATGGATTGGGATTGGGATGGGGCAGGAGTAAGAGAATGGGATTGGGATGGGATTGGGTGGGGCAGGGATCACAGAACAGAATTGGAACAGGATTGGGATGGGGCAGGGATGACAGAATGGGATTGGGGTGGGAGTGGGATGGGATTGGGATGGGGCAGGGGTTATAAAACAGGATTGGGATGGGGCAGGGATCACAGAACAGGACTGGAACAGGATTGGGATGGGGCAGGGATTACAGAATGGGATTTGGGTTGGGAGTGGGATGGGACTGGGATGGGGCAGGGATGACAGAATGGGATTGGGGTGGGAGTGGGATGGGATTGGGATGGGATGGGGCAGGGGTGAGCTGTGTCCTCACCTTCCTGCTGTAGATGCAGGCAGACCCCTGGATCAGCAGCGCAGCCTCCATGAAGTTCATGGTGGTTTTGCCGTTGTCGAAGGAGATGCAGATCTGATCCAGCTGGGGGGGCAGGGGGGACAGGCTGAGCCCAGGGGATCTGGGGGGCCCAGGGATGGGGCTGGGGGCAGTGACCCCGTTACCTCCTCCAGGTACTCCCCGAGCTGGGAGGCCACGTCCACCTCCCAGTTCTTGGTGAGGTCGCGGATGGGCTGGTGCAGGTGCAGGAATCGGGGATCCGGCGCTTCCATGGTGGGGCCCGGCTGCAGAGAGCCCCAAAAGCGCCTGGAGCCCGCCAGGGGAGGGGCAGGGGTCCCACAGGGAGGGGATGGCCCGGGGTGCAGGGCAGGATGGGGCAGCCCCAGAGGGAGCTCTGCAGGAATCAGCTGCGTGGAAACAGGGAATTGGGGAATTGCTTGGGTTGGAAAATCCTGACCCCAGTCCAGGCCTTGACCCCATCCCAGCACCAATCCTAATCCTGACACACAGATCACAACCCCATGCCCAAGCCTGGTCCTGATTCTGACTGATTGTGATCCCAACCCCAATCCCAATCCCAGTTCTGACCCTGATTCTGACTCTATGATCCCAATCCTTACCCTGATCCTGATCCCAGCTTCAGTCCCGACCTCAAACCCGATCCCAATCCGGAGCCCAATCCCAACACTGATCCCAGTCCCAACCCTGATTGTCACCCCGATCCCATCCCTACCCCAACCCCTCAGCTGACCCCGACCCCAATTCCCACCCCTGGTTTTACCCCGCTCCTGATCCCAACCTCAGCCCCGATCCTGACTCCAATCTCAGTCCCAACCCCAGCTTCAATCCCAACCATGACCCTGACCCCGACCCCGATCCCCATCCTGACCCTGACCCCACTCCCATCCCAATCATGACCCCAATTGTGCTCTCAACATCAATCCCAGTCCCGATCCCAGTCCTGGTCCAAACCTCAATCCCCATCGTGATCCCAAACTCAGTCCCGATCCAAACCTCAGTACCCATCGTGATCCCAAACCCCGGTCCCGGTCCCGATCCAAACCTCAGTCCCAATTGTGACCGTGATCCCGATCCCGATCCCGGTCCCGATCCAAACCTCAGTCCCAATTGTGACCGTGATCCCGATCCCGATCCCGATCCCGATCCCGGTCCCGATCCCGATCCAAACCTCAGTCCCAATTGTGACCGTGATCCCGATCCCGATCCCGGTCCCGATCCAAACCTCAGTCCCAGTCCCAGTTCCGATCCCGATCCCGATCCCGGTCCCGGTCCCGGTCCCGGTCCCGACCCGATCCCCAACCAAACCTCAGTCCCGATCCCGACCCCGATCCAAACCTCAGTCCCGATCCCGATCCCGATCCCGATCCCGGTCCCGGTCCCGGTCCCGGTCCCGGCCCCGGTCCCGACCCGATCCCCAACCAAACCTCAGTCCCGATCCCGACCCCGATCCAAACCTCAGTCCCGATCCCGATCCCGATCCCGATCCCGGTCCCGGTCCCGATCCCGATCCCGATCCCGATCCAAACCTCAGTGCCGCTCCCCGCCCCTCACCGGCCCCTCCTCAACCCCCGAGCGCCGCCGCCATTTTCGTCCTTCCCGCGCTCCGTGACGCGCCCCGCGCGCTGATGACGTCACGGCGTTGCTGACGTCACCGCCGCGCGCCGCCGGGCCCGGGGCCGCCATGGTCGCCATGGGGGAGGCGGTGCGGCCGCGGGCGCTGTTCCTGGCCGGGCTGGCCGCGGTCTACATCGCCGCCTTCGGCTCCCTCTACGTGCAGATCCCCGGTACCGCGGCGGGGACAGCCGGGCGGGGCCGGGGAACCGGGACAGGGGCTGAGGGGACCGGGACAGAGGCGGGAGTGGGGCTGGGGGAATGGGGATAGAGCCGGGAGTGGGGCCGGGGGAACCGGGATAGAGCCGGGAGTGGGGCCGGGGGAACCGGGATAGAGCCGGGAGTGGGGCTGGGAGAACCGGGATAGAGGCGGGAGTGGGGATAGGAGAACCGGGATAGAGGCGGGACTGGGGCCGGGAGACAGCCGGGGGAACCAGGACAGAGCCGGGAATGAGGCTGGGAGAACGGGGACAGAGCTGGGAATGGGGATGGGGGAACCGGGATAGAGGCGGGAGTGGGGCCGGGAGACAGCCGGGGGAACCAGGACAGAGCCGGGAATGAGGCTGAAGGAATCGAAACGGGCGGGAGTGGGGATGGGAGGACCGGGATAGAGCCGGGAATGGGGCCGGGGAACCGGGATAGAGGCGGGAGTGGGCATGAGGGAACGGGGATGGAGCCGAGAATGAGGCTGGGGGAACCGGGACAGAACCGGGAATGGGGCTGGGGGAACCGGGACAGAACCGGGAATGAGGCTGGGGGAACCGGGACAGAACCGGGAATGGGGCTGGGGGAACCGGGACAGAACTGGGAATGGGGCTGGGGGAACCGGGACAGAACTGGGAATGGGGCTGAGGGAACCGGGACAGAACTGGGAATGGGGCCGGGGGAACCGGGACAGGGCCCGGGGAACCGGGACAGAACCGGGAATGGGGCTGAGGGAACCGGGACAGAACTGGGAATGGGGCCGGGGGAACCGGGACAGGGCCCAAGGAACCGGGATAGAGCCGGGAATGGGGCCGGGGGAACCGGGACAGAACTGGGAATGGGGCCGGGGGAACCGGGATAGAGCCGGGAATGGGGCTGGGGGAACCGGGACAGAGGCAGGGCCGTGGCCGGTGGAGCCGGGACAGAGACGGAACCGGGACCGGGACTGTCGCCATCCCCCTCCCGCTCGTTTCTCCGTATCCCCGTTATCATTTTCCCGCTCCCCGTTCCCTTCCCGGGAGCGGCTCCGGTACCCCCGGCAGCACCTGCCGTCCGTCCCGCACGGCTCTGGCCGCTCCGGTGGCACCTGGGCTCTTCCCACCGGGGCGGGCGGCACGCCAGTCACTCCCGGTGCCTCGGGGCTGGATTTTCCCGGGAATTTCGGTTTGGTTTTTTTGTTTTTGTTTTTTTCCCCCAGGAATTTCGGGGTTTTTTTCCCCGGGAATTTCGGGGTTTTTTTTCCCCGGGAATTTCGTTTTTGGGTTTTTTTGGGGTTTTTTTTTGGGGGGGGGGGGGGTTTCCCGGGAATTTCGGTTTGGGTTTTTTTTGTTTGTTTTTTGTTTGTTTGTTTTTTTTTTTTTTTTTTTTTTTTTTTTTTTTTTTTTTTTTTTTTTTTTTTGGTTTTTTGTTTTGTTTTGTTTTGTTTTGTTTTTTACCCAGGAATTTCGGGTTTTTTTTTCCCAGGAATACCGGGTGTTTTTTCCGGGAATGCCGGAGTTTTTCCAGAAATATTGTTTTTTTCCTCGGCAATACCGGGTTTTTCCCTAGAATGCTGTTGTTTTTCCCGGGAGCACCGGGTGTTTTCCTGGGAATACCCAGGGGAATTTTTATCCCAGGAATGCCGGTATTTTTCCTGCAAATGATGGTTGTTTTTATGGGAATACCAGCGTGTTTTCCCGGGAAAATCAGGTTTTTCCCAGGAATGCCGGGGTGTTTTCCCAGGAATGCTGTGGTTTTTTTCCCGGGAACGCCGGGGTTTTTCTGAGAATACTGTTAATTTCTTGGGAATGCCGGTTGTTTTTCCGGGAATACCAAGATGTTTTTCAGAGAATACCAGGTTTTTACCAGAAATGCTGGGGTTTTTTCCCGGGAATACTAGGGTTTATCCGGGGAATGCCGGGGGGTTTTCTGAGAATACTGATGTTTTCCCTGAGAATACCGATTGTTTTTCCAGGAATACTGGCGTGTTTTCCCGGAAATGTCAGGTTTTTACCAAAAATGCCGGGGTGTTTTCCCGAGAATGCCAAGGTTTATCCCGGCAATACACGGAATTCCCGGATTTTTTCCAGGGAAAACCTTCCCGGGAATGGCAGGTTAATCCCAGGAATACCGTCCTGGGAATGTTTTCCCGGGAATGCCGGGGTGTTTTTCCGAGGAATACCGGGATTTATCCCGGCAATACACGGAATTCCCGGGTTTTTTCCCCGGGAATACCGGCTTTTTTCCTGGGAAAACCTTCCCGGGAGTGCCAGGTTAATCCCAGGAATGCCAGGCTGTTTTCCCACGAATGCCGGTTGTTTTTCCAGGAATACCAGGGCATTTTCCCGGGAATATCAGGTTTTTACGGGGAATGCCGGGGTTTTTCTGGGAATACTGTGTTTTCCTGGGAATTCGGGTTTATCCCGGGAACGCCGCGGTTTGTTTTCCCGAGAATACCGGTGTTTTCCAGGGAACGCTGCGGCTTTTTCCCCGGGAACACCGAGGTTTGTTTTCCCGGGAATGCCGAGGTTTATCCCGGAATTCCCGCGTCCTTTTCCCGGTGCTCTCCCCGCGAACACCGAGGTTTTTTTATCCCGGGGATCCCTGGCATTCCCGCGTCCTTTTCCCGGTGTTCTCCCCGGGAACATCGGGGTTTCTTTTCCCGGAATGCCGAGGTTTATCCCGAAAATGCCGAGGTTTATCCCGGCATTCCTGCGTCCTTTTCCCGGTGCTCTCCCCGCGAACACCGGTGTTTGTTTTCCCGGTAATACCGAAGTTTATCCCGGCATTCCCGCGTCCTTTTCCCGGTTTTCCCCCGCGAACACCGGGGTTTGTTTTCCCAAGAATGCAGAGGTTTTTCCCCGGGGATACACAGAAATCCCGTGTTCTTTTCCCGGTTTTCCCCCCGCGAACACCGGGGTTTGTTTATCCCGGGGATCCCCGGCGTTCCCGCGTCCTTTTCCCGTTTTTCTCCCCGCGAACACCGGTGTTTGTTTTCCCGAGAATACCGAGGTTTATCCCGGCATTCCCGCGTCCTTTTCCCGGTGTTCTCCCCGCGAACACCGGTGTTTGTTTTCCCGGGGAACACCGGGATTTGTTTTCCCAAGAATACCGAGGTTTATCCCGGCAATCTCCGGCATTCCCGCGTCCTTTTCCCGGTTTTCCCCCCACGAACACCGGGGTTTGTTTTCCCGGTAATACCGAGGTTTATCCCGGCATTCCCGCGTTCTTTTCCCGGTTTTCCCCCCGCGAACACCGGGGTTTCTTTTCCCGAGAATACCGAGGTTTATCCCGGCATTCCTGCGTTCTTTTCCCGGTGCTCTCCCCGCGAACACCGGGGTTTGTTTATCCCGGGGATCCCCGGCATTCCCGCGTCCTTTTCCCGGTTTTCTCCCCGCGAACACCGGGGTTTGTTTTCCCGAGAATACCGAGGTTTATCCCGGCATTCCCGCGTCCTTTTCCCGGTTTTCTCCCCGCGAACACCGGGGTTTGTTTTCCCAAGAATGCAGAGGTTTTTCCCCGGGGATACACAGAAATCCCGTGTTCTTTTCCCGGTTTTCTCCCCGCGAACACTGGGGTTTGTTTTCCGGAGAATACCGAGGTTTATCCCGGGAACACCGGGGTTTGTTTTCCGGAGAATGCCGAGGTTTATCCCGGCATTCCCGCGTCCTTTTCCCGTTTTTCTCCCCGCGAACACCGGGGTTTGTTTTCCCGGTAATACCGAAGTTTATCCCGGCATTCCCGCGTCCTTTTCCAGGTTTTCCCCCCAGGAACACCGGGGTTTGTTTTCCCAGGAATGCAGAGGTTTTTCCCCGGGGATACACAGAAATCCCGCGTTCTTTTCCCGTTTTTCCCCCCGCGAACACTGGGGTTTCCTTTCCCGAGAATACCGAGGTTTATCCCGGCATTCCCGCGTTCTTTCCCCGGTGCTCTCCCCGCGAACACCGGTGTTTGTTTTCCCGAGAATACCGAGGTTTATCCCGGAATTCCCGCGTTCTTTTCCCGTTTTTCCCCCCGCGAACACCGGGGTTTGTTTATCCCGGGGATCCCCGGCATTCCCGCGTCCTTTTCCCGTTTTCCCCTTGCGAACACCGGGGTTTCTTTTCCCGGGAATACCGAGGTTTATCCCGGAATTCCCGCGTTCTTTTCCCGGTGCTCTCCCCGGAACACGAGGGTTTGTTTATCCCGGGGATCCCCGGCATTCCCGCGTCCTTTTCCCGGTGTCCCCCCCTCACACGCCGCCGTGTCGCCGCTGTCCCCGCAGGGCTGTACGGGCGCGAGGGGCTGCTGCCGGCGCGCCGCGCGCTGCGGCTCAGCGGGAAGGGGCTGTGGCAGCAGCTGCGGGACTCGCCCACGCTGCTGTGGCTGGGCCCGCGCGTGGGGCTGGACACGGAGCAGGGCATGGAGCTGCTGTGCCTGCTGGGGCTGCTGGGCGCCCTCGGGGCGCTGCTCTGCGAGCCCCTGCGCGACTGCCTCGTGTTCGCCCTGCTCTGGGCCTTCTACCTGTCCCTCTACCAGGTACGGCGCTGCTGGGCCTGGGGGTCACTCGTGGGGGCGGGGATGGAGCAGGGAGGGGGCGGGGCGGGGTCTTAAATCCTGTTTTAGTCTCACACTGTCCCAGGGTGGAGAAGGGAAGGATCCAGGGAGAGCTTCCAGCACATTCCAGGGGCTCCAGGAGAGCTGCAGAGGGGCTGGGGACAAGGGATGGAGGGACAGGACACAGGGAATTGGGAAAGGGGAGATTGGGGCAGGAATTGCTGGCTGGGCTGGAATTGCCAGAGAATCCCTGGATCCCTGGAATGTCCCAGGAAAGGCTGGAGCAGCCTGGGATGGTGGGGTTGGAATGGGATGGGATTGAAGGTCCATGGATCCCATCCCAAACCATTCTGGGATCAAGGATGCTCAGAATCCATCCTGAGGGGTTTTAATGGAATTTGGGGATGGAAAAGGGAAGGGAGACCCTTCCTGGAGCCCTGAGATTCCCAGTGAAGCCCCTGGATCCCAAAATTCCTTCCTAAAGGAAGGAGCTGGGGTGGGGATGGATCCAAGCCCAGGCTGGGAGAGCTGGGAATGGAGGGAATTTCCTGGGAAGGGGAGCTTGAGGTGGGAATTTGGGCAGGAATTGCTGGCTGGGCTGGAATTGCCAGAGCAGCTGGGGCTGCCCCTGCATCCCTGGCAGTGCCCCAGGCCAGGCTGGACATTGGGGACAGTGGGAGGTGTCCCTGCCATGGTGGCACTGCAGGGGGGGCACTGGGGGGGCTCTTCCCACCCAACCCATTCCAGAATTCCCTGAATCCTCCCTGGTGTTGGGAGTGAGTCAGAGCTGGCTGTGGAAGGAGGAGGAGGAAGAGGTTTATTTTTTCTCTGAAATCAGGGAATTAAGGAATAATTAAATTATTTGTGTGAGGCCATCCCTCCCAGGGGTGGCTGTCACCTCCCACTGCTCCTTGCCTTTGGCCCACACCCCCCGTGCAGGGGGGTTCAGGGGGGTCTGTGCCCTCCCCTGTCCCCGTGGGGAAGGGTCTGGGGGTGCCAGACCCCCCCCAGCTGAGCCCCCCCCCCCCGCTCCCTCTCCACAGGTGGGACAGGTGTTCCTGTACTTCCAGTGGTGAGTCTGAGCCCCTCCGTGGGGCTTTTTGGGGGGCTCAGGGCTGGGGGGGCCATCCTGGGGGGCACAGAGGGCTCTGGGGTGGGACAGGGGGCTCTGGGGTGGGACAGGGGGATGGGGGACAGAGGGACAGAGGGCACAGCAGGACAGGGGCTCCCCAGGAGCTGGGGGGGGGCACGGAGGGTTCTGGGGACCAGGACAAGGGGGGGTTGGCAGGATGGGGGGGCAGGGGACACAGGGGTGGGGACCTCTGGGGACTGGATTGGGGGGCACAGGGAGCTCTGGGAACAGGGCAGGGGACACGGGGGGACCCTGGGGACCAGGACAAGGGGCTGGGAAGGCCAGGGGTGGGACAGGGGACACAGGGGGGTGGGGAGCAGAGTGAGGGGTGTGAGGACTCTGGGGAATGGGGCAGGGACACAGGGGGACTTTGGGGACGAAAACTGGGGGACTTTAGGGACTGGGACACATCAGAGTGGGGATCTCTGGGGACCAGAGCACGTCAGGATAGTGAGGGCTCAGCAGGGTCAAGTCCCCAGCCCCACATTGGAGGGGTGCCTGTGTCCCCAGCCCCTGTGTGGGGTGGGACAGTGTCCCCATCCCCTGTGGGGTGGGACAGTGTCCCCATCCCCTGTGGGGTGTGACAGTGTCCCCCTCCCCTGTGGGGTTCAGTGGGGGTCTCCCCCCATGTCCCCCTCTCCTGTGGGGTGCAGTGGGGTCTCCCCCTGTGTCCCCCTCCCCTGTGGGGGTCTCCCCGTGTCCCCCTCCCTGTGGGGGTCTCCCCCCGTGTCCCCCTCCCCTGTGGGGGTCTCCCCCCGTGTCCCCCTCCCCTGTGGGCTGCAGGGGGGTCTCAGCCCGTGTCCCCCCAGGGACAGCCTGCTGCTGGAGGCCGGGTTCCTGGCCGTGCTGGTGGCCCCCCTGCGGCTGCTGAGGAGGGGGGGCAGCCCCTGGAGCCCCCAGGACTCGCTGCCCCTGTGGGCCGTGCGCTGGCTGCTCTTCCGCCTCATGTTCGCCTCGGGCGTCGTCAAACTCAGCAGCCGCTGCCCCACCTGGTGGGGGCTCACAGGTGAGGGTGGGGGTGCAGGTGAGGGTTTGGGGGTGCAGGTGAGGGTTTGGGGTGTGGGGTTTGGGGGTTCAAGGGTTTGGGGAGGGCTCACAGGTGAGGGGTGGGGGTGCAGGGCTTGGGGAGGGGTGCAGGTGAGGGTTTGGGGGTGCAGGTTTGGGGGTTCAGGGGTTGGGGAGGGCTCACAGGTGAGGGTTTGGGGGTGCAGGTTTGGGGGTTCAGGTGTTGGGGAGGGCTCACAGGTGAGGGTTTGGGGGTGCAGGTTTGGGGGTTCAGGGGTTGGGGAGGGCTCACAGGTGAGAGTTTTGGGGAGTCCCTCAATTTTAGGGGTGGTCAAGCTCAGCAGCCGCTGCCCCACCTGGTGGGGGCTCACAGGTGAGGGTTTGGGGGTGCAGGTGAGGGTTTGGGGGTGCAGGTGAGGGTTTGGGGTGCAGGTTTGGGGGTTCAGGGGTTGGGGAGGGCTCACAGGTGAGGGTTTGGGGTGCAGGTTTGGGGGTTCAGGGGTTGGGGAGGGCTCACAGGTGAGGGGTGGGGGTGCAGGTGAGGGTTTGGGGTGCAGGTTTGGGGGTTCAGGTGTTGGGGAGGGCTCACAGGTGAGGGTTTGGGGTGCAGGTTTGGGGGTTCAGGTGTTGGGGAGGGCTCACAGGTGAGGGTTTGGGGGTGCAGGTTTGGGGGTTCAGGGCTTGGGGAGGGGTGCAGGGGAGGGTTTGGGGTGCAGGTTTGGGGGTTCAGGGCTTGGGAGGGCTCACAGGTGAGGCTTTGGGGTGCAGGTTTGGGGGTTCAGGGCTTGGGGAGGGGTGCAGGTGAGGGTTTGGGGTGCAGGTTTGGGGTTCAGGGCTTGGGGAGGGCTCACAGGTGAGGCTTTGGGGTGCAGGTTTGGGGGTTCAGGGCTTGGGGAGGGCTCACAGGTGAGGTTTGGGGTGCAGGTTTGGGGGTTCAGGGTTTGGGAGGGCTCACAGGTGAGGCTTTGGGGGTGCAGGTTTGGGGGTTCAGGGGTTGGGGAGGGCTCACAGGTGAGAGCTTGGGGGGTGTCCCCCAGTTTAAGGCATGGTCAAGCTCAGCAGCTGCTGCCCCACCTGGTGGGGGCTCACAGGTGAGGGAGGGTTTGGGGGTGCAGGTTTGGGGGTTCAGGTGTTGGGGGGGTGCAGGTGAGAGGGGCTTTGGGGGCTCAGGTCTTAGGGGGTGTCCCCCAAATTTAGAGGTGGTGAAGCTCATGAGGTGCTGCCCCACATGGGGGGCTCACAGGTGAGGGAGGTTCAGGTGTTGGGGAGGGGGTGCAGGTGAGGGGAGTTTTGGGGGCTCAGCTCTTGGGGGATGTCCCCCAAATTTAGGGGTGGTGAAGCTCATAAGGTGCTGCACCACATGGGGGGCTCACAGGTTTTGGGGTGCAGGTGTTGGGGGTGCAGGTGTTGGGGGGTGCAGGTGTTGGGGAGGGGGTGCACCTTTGGGGGGCTCAGGCATTAGCCTGGAATTCCAGTGAATTATTGGAAAGTCGATTATGTCAAGCCCCCCATGCTCCCCCCAAGTTCTGAGACATTGTGTAATTTGGATTTTTCTGCAAGGAAGCATTTCCCTATTTATTTCCTATTTATTTCCCTGCTCTTATTCCACGAGGAAATCTCTGTTAGCCTGGAATTCCAGGGAATTTTTGGGGAGTAAATTATGGAAAATCCCCCCAGTGTTCCCCATCCCCAAATGTTTGATTTGAAAATCTTTATGCACTGGGAAATGTTTCTCTGTTTGACACTGTTGTACTCTGGGGTAGGAAAACCAGCCTTAACCCAGAAAATCTCCATTAGCCTGGAATTCCAGGGAATTTTTGGGGACTGGATTATGGAAAACCCTCCTGAATCTGCATGTGTCCCCAGCTCTGAGGCACCACTTTATTTCAAAATGGTTTTGCACCAGAAGCTTTGCTCTGTTTGGCACTAGTTTTGCTCTGAGGTGAAAAAAATCAGCATTAACCCAGAATTGGGGTGAGTTTGGGGGAGTAGATTATGGAAAATCCCCCCAGTGTCCCCCATCCCCAAATGTTTCATTTAGAAATGTTTTTGCACCAGAAGCTTTTCTCTGTTTGGCACTGGCTTTACTCTGAGGTGAGGAAAATCAGAGTTAACCCAGAACTGGGGTAGATTTTGGGGAGTAGATTATGGAAAATCCCTTCAGTGCCCCTATCCCCAAACATTTCATTTAGAAATGTTTTTGCACCAGAAGCTTTTCTCTGTTTGGCACTGGCTTTACTCTGGGGTGGGGAAAATCAGCATTAACCCAGAAAATCTCCATTAGCCTGGAATTCCAGGGAATTTTTGGGAAGTAAATTATGGAAAGCTCCCCTGGAACTCCTATGTCCCCCAGCCCTGAGACAACACTTCATTTGAAAACATTTTTGCACCAGAAGCATTTCTCTGTTTGGCACTGGCTGTAGTCTGGGGTGGGAAAATCAGCATTAACTCAGAATTGGGGTGAATTTGGGGGGAGTAGATGATGGAAACCCCCCCCCAGTGTCCCTCAGTCTCAAGGCACCACTTCATTTAAAAATGTTTTTGCACCAGAAGCTTTTCTCTGTTTGGCACTGGCTTTACTCTGGGGTGGGGAAAATCAGCATTAACCCAGAATTGGGGTGGATTTGGGGGAGCAGATTATGGAAAACCCCCTCTGTCCCCCATCCCCAAATGTTTCATTTGGAAATGTTTTTGCACTGGTAAGCTTTTCCCTTTTTGACTTGGCTTTTCTCTGGAGTGGGAAAAATCAGTGTTAACCCACAATCAGAGTGAATTTTGGGGGAGTAGATTATGGAAAATCCCCCCAGTGCCCCCCATCCCCAAACATTTAATTTAAAAATGTTTTTTAGATTTTGGGGTGGGTTTTGGGGAGTGGATTTTGGGGAGTGGATTTTGGGGTGGATTTTGGGGAGTGGATTTTGGGGAGTGGATTTTGGGGAGTGGATTTTGGGGAGTGGATTTTGGGGGTGGATTTTGGGGTGGGTTTTGGGGAGTGGATTTTGGGGAGTGGATTTTGGGGAGTGGATTTTGGGGAGTGGATTTTGGGGTGGATTTTGGGGAGTGGATTTTGGGGCTGGTTTTGGGGCGGGTTTTGGGGTTGGTTTTGGAGGTGGGTTTAGGGTGGATTTTGGGCGGGTTTGAGAGGCGGGTTTTGGGGGTGGATTTTGGGGGCGGGTTTTGGGCTGGATTTTGGCGGGTTTTTAGGCGGGTTTTTTAGGCGGGTTTTGGGGTGGGTTTGGGGCAGGTTTTGGGGGTGGATTTTGGGGCGGGTGGGGGCGGGTTTTAGAGGAGAAGGTAATTTTTGGGGCGGGGTTTTGGGGCGGGTTTTGGGGGAGTGGATTTTGGGGCGGGTTTTGGGGTGGATTTTGGCGCGGGTTTTGGGCGGGTTTTGGGGTGGATTTTGGGGTGCATTTGGGGCGGGTTTGACGGATTTTGGGGGGTGGATTTTGGGGGGTGGATTTTGGGGCGGGTTTAGGGGCGGGTTTTTAGCGGGTTTTGGGGGGTGAATTTTGGGGCGGGTTTTGGGGCAGGTTTTTGGGGGCGGGTTTTGGGGTTGGTTTTGGGGTGCATTTGGGGCGGGTTTTGGGGGGTGGATTTTGGGGCGGGTTTTGGGGGGTGGCTGATGCCCCCCCGTGCCCCCAGCCCTGACGTACCACTTCGAGACGCAGTGCATCCCCACGCCCGGGGCCTGGCTCGCCCACCAGCTGCCCCTGTGGCTGCACAGGCTGGGCGTGGTGGCCACCCTGGTCATCGAGGTGGCCGTGCCCCTGCTCTTCTTCGCCCCCCTGCGCCGCCTGCGCCTCTTCGCCTTCTACTGCCAGGTGGGGAGGCTGGGGGCTCCTGGGGGGGCTCCTGGGGCTCCTGGGGCTCCTGGGGGCTGCTGGCTGGGGGGCTCTGGGGGTAGCTGGTGCTGGGGGGCCCTGGGGCTGGGGGGCCTTATGGGGGCCCTGGGGCTGCTGGTGCTGGGGGCTCCTGGGGGCTGCTGTGGTGCTGGGGGGCTCCTGGGGCTGCTGGTGCTGGGGGCCTCCTGGGGCCTGGGGGGGGACTCCTGGGGGCACCCTGGGGCTGGGGGCATCTGGGGGCTGCTGGGGCACCGTGGGGCTGGAGGGCACCCTGGGGGGCTCCTGGGGCTGGGGGCATCCTGGGACTGGGGTGGGCTCCTGGGGCTCCTGGGGCTGGGGGGGCTCGTGGGGGCCTGGGGGGGCTCCTGGGGGGCACCCTGGGGCTGGGGGGGCTCCTGGGGGGCTGGGGGGGCTCCTGGGGGGCTCCTGGGGCTGGGGGGCCACCCCTGGGGCTGGAGGTGCTGGTGGTCGCTCTGCACTTCATTTCTTCCCCAATTTTGTCCTGTGGCCACTGCAGTCCCAAAGTGTGACCCCCACACTTTGTGCCCCCATCCCGTGCCAGGGGGACCCCCAGGAGCTTCTCAGGAGTTGGGGGTGGGGCTGCTCATTCTGGGGCTGGCTCCCCACTCTCTGGGATGTCCCCTGTGTCACCTGCCCCCCCAGCCCCTTTGTGCCACCCCTTTGTGTCCCCATGGGGTCTGGGGCTGGCTCCTCACTCTCTGGGATGTCCCCTGTGTCACCTGTCCCCCACAGCCCCTTTGTGCCCCCCTTTCTGTCCCCATGGGGTCTGGGGCTGGCTCCCCACTCTCTGGGATGTCCCCTGTGTCACCTGCCCCCCACAGCCCCTTCGTGCCCCTTTTTGTGCCAGGGGTATCCCCATGAGGTCTGGGGCTGGCTCCCCACTCTCTGGGATGTCCCCTGTGTCACCTGCCCCCCACAGCCCCACAACCCCTTCGTGCCCCCCTTTGTGCCAGGGGTGTCCCCATGGGGGCTGGGCTTGTCCCCTCACAGCAGGCACTGGGAGATGAGGTGCCCACACTGGTGGCACTGGTTTGGGCTGTGCCCAGTGTCCTGTGCCCCCCCCAAACCCCACCCTGCCCCCCAGGTGCTGCTGCAGGTGCTCATCATCCTCACAGGCAACTACAACTTCTTCAACGTGCTGACCCTGGTGCTGGCCCTGTCCCTGCTGGACGAGCAGCACGTGGGGCTCTGGCTGGGCCGGCCCCGCAGGAGGCAGGGCCCTGGTGAGACCCCCGGGGGCTGGGGGGGACAGGGGGGGACAGGGCATGGGGGGGGGCAATGGGGACCTACACCTGCCCCAGGGCAGGGCCCTGGTGAGACCCCCGGGGGCTGCCTGGGGGGGACAGGGGGGGACAGGGGGGGGGGCAATGGGGGCCACACCTGCCCCAGGGCAGGGCCCTGGTGAGACCCCGGGGGCTGGGGGACAGGGGGGACAGGGGAGGGGGCACTGGGGGGCCACACCCGCGGCAGGGCCCTGGTGAGACCCCGGGGCTGGGGGGGACAGGGGGACAGGGGTGGGGGTGGGGGCAATGGGGGGCCACACCCGCCCCAGGGCAGGGCCCTGGTGAGACCCCGGGGGCTGGGGGACAGGGGGACAGGGGGGGACAGGGGGAGGGGGGCAATGGGGACCCACACCCGCCCCAGGGCAGGGCCCTGGTGAGACCCCGGGGCTGGGGGACAGGGGGACAGGGGGTGGGGGCAATGGGGGGCCACACCTGCCCCAGGGCAGGGCCCTGGTGAGACCCCGGGGGCTGGGGGGGACAGGGGGGGACAGGGGGAGGGGGGCAATGGGGACCCACACCTGCCCCAGGGCAGGGCCCTGGTGAGACCCCGGGGCTGGGGGGGACAGGGGGGGACAGGGGGAGGGGGGCAATGGGGGGCCACACCCGCCCCAGGGCAGGGCCCTGGTGAGACCCCCGGGGGCTGCCTGGGGGGGACAGGGGGGGACAGGGCATGGGGGTGGGTGGCAATGGGGGGCCACACCCGCCCCAGGGCAGGGGCTGTCCCCGTGGGGGACCCCAGGGGGGATGTGGGGCTCAGGTGTGAAATGGGGAGTGGTTGGGGTGGGATGGGGCATCAAATCCCATTGCAGCCTATCCAGCCTTAAATCCCATCCCATTCCAGCTCACTCCCACCCTTTGGAATTCCCAATCCTGGCCCTTTCCCTGCCCATTCCCACCCTTTGGAATTCCCTCTCCTTTCCCTTTCCCTGCTCATTCTCACCCTTTGGAATTCCCAATCCTGGCCCTTTGGAATTCCCTCTCCTTTCCCTTCCCTGCCCATTCCCACCCTTTGGAATTCCCTCTCCTTTCCCTTTCCCTGCTCATTCCCACCCTTTGGAATTCCCTCTCCTTTCCCTTTCCCTGCTCATTCCCACCCTTTGGAATTCCCTCTCCTTTCCCTTTCCCTGCTCATTCTCACCCTTTGGAATTCCCAATCCTGGCCCTTTGGAATTCCCTCTCCTTTCCCTTTCCCTGCTCATTCCCACCCTTTGGAATTCCCTCTCCTTTCCCTGCTCATTCCCACCCTTTGGAATTCCCTCTCCTTTCCTATTCCCTGCCCATTCCCACCCTTTGGAATTCCCTCTCCTGGCCCTTTCCCTGCCCATTCCCACCCTTTGGAATTCCCAATCCTGGCCCTTTGGAATTCCCTCTCCTGGCCCATTCCCTGCCCATTCCCACCCTTTGGAATTCCCAATCCTGGCCCTTTGGAATTCCCTCTCCTTTCCCTTTCCCTGCTCCTCCCCTGTCCCTGCAGCCCTGGAAGCGCCCTCACCCCCCAGATCCCTCCTTTTTGGGGGGAACCCTTTCCCTGCTGGCCAGGGTGCCCCCAGGGCTGTGAGGGGGGTCCCAGGCCGGCTCTGAGCCCCCTGTGCCCAGGCTGGCCCCCCAGGCCGGGCTCAGTGCTGGCCAGGCTGCTGGAGCTCAGCACCCTCGGGCTGCTGCTCTGGGGCGCCGCGCGCTGCTTCGGCCTGGAGCCCGACTGGCACGGCAAGCTGCTGCACTCCCGAGTGGGTACGTGCTCTGGGGGCACAGCCCTGCGCCCCCCAAACCCCCCAGGGGCTGGGGGGGCTGTCCCTCACCCCCCCAGGGCTGTCCCCTCCCTCCCTCCCTGCAGCTTTCACCTACCACGAGTTCAGCACGTGGCTGCGGGCGGTGACGCTGCCGCTGGTGGGGGTGGCCTTCCTGTCACTGTCCTGGGAGATCCTGGTGGCCATGTACCGGTGGGTCTGGGGGCACGGGGGGCACTGGGGGACCCCGGGGGTGGGGGGCACTGGGGATGACACTGGGGTGTGGGGGGCACTGGGGAGCCTGCATGGGGTTTGGGGGGCACTGGGGATGACACACTGGGGTGTGGGGGGCACTGGGTGTCCCCAGGGGTTTGGGGAGACAATGGGGTGTCCCCAGGGGTTTGGGGAGACAATGGGGTGTCCCCAGGGGTTTGAGGGCACTGGGGATGCCACACTGTGTTGTGGGGGGCACTGGGGAGCCCCCAGAGGCGTGGGGGGCACTGGGCTGGGATCTGGGCAGGGGTGACCCCACTGTGGGGTTCCAGCAGTCACACACAGCATTGGGGGGTGGGGGTTTAACCCCTCCCCCACTGCTGGACCCCCCCAGCTGTGGGGACTGAGCCCCTTTCCCCCTTCACCCCCCAGCTGTGCCTGTGTCCGGGGCTGTTTCTGGAAGCTCTGGGCCACCCTGCAATGGGCCCTGATGGCCACGGCCACCGTGGGGCTGTTTGCCATCAGCCTGGTGAGGCCTGGGGGCCACGGGGGGATCCTGGGCACCCCCAAACCCCCCCAGGCCTCACAGAGCCCCCCCCGCCCCCCAGGTGCCCTTCACCTACATCGAGCACGAGGCCAACAGGCAGCTGTGGCCTGGCATCCACCAGATGTTCGGGGCCGTGGAGCGCTACCAGCTGGTCAGTTCCTACGGGCTCTTCCGCAGGATGACCGGCGTGGGCGGCCGGCCGGAGGTCATCCTGGAGGGCAGCCATGATGGCCACAGCTGGACGGTGAGGGAGGGCTGGGCACAGCTGGGCACAGCTGGGCAGGGAGTCTGGGATGGGCACAGCTGGGCACAGCTGGGCAGGGAGTCTGGGATGGGCACAGCTGGGCATAGATGGACAGTGAGGGATGGGCACTACAAAGTAACCTACAGGGCACAGCTGGACGGTGAGTCTGGGCTGGGCACAGCTGGACGGTGAGTCTGGGCTGAGCACAGCTGGGCACAGCTGGGCAGTGAGTTTGGGATGGGCACAGCTGGGTGGTGAGGAATGGACACAGCTGAACGGTGAGTGGGCTGGGCACAGCTGGACAGTGAGTCTGGGATGGGCACAGCTGGACACAGCTGGGCAGGGAGTCTGGGATGGACACAGCTGGGCGTAGATGGACAGTGAGGGATGGGCACAGCTGGGCAGTGAGTTTGGGAGGGGCACAGCTGGGTGGTGAGGAATCGACACAGCTGAACGGTGAGTGGGCTGGGCACAGCTGGGCACAGCTGGACGGTGAGTCTGGGCTGGGCACAGCTGGACAGTGAGTCTGGGCTGAGCACAACTGGGCAGTGAGTCTGGGCTGGGCACAGCTGGGCACAGCTGGACGGTGAGTCTGGGCTGGGCACAGCTGGACAGTGAGTCTGGGCTGGACACAGCTGGACACAGCTGGACGGTGAGTCTGGGATGGGCACAGCTGGACACAGCTGGACAGTGAGGAATGGGCACAGCTGGGCATAGATGGACAGTCTGGGCTGGGCACAGCTGGAATCTGGCAGTGTCCTGCCCCAGAATCCCAGGATTTTGGCTGGGAATATCCTTTCCCTGGGGCTGAGGTGACTCCATGCCCTTGGCTGGATCAGGTTCTGGATGTGTCCCTCCCCAGAATCCCAGAATTCTGGCTGGGAAGGCACTTCCCACCCCTGCCATGTCACACAGAGATTTCCCAGGGTTCATCCCCTCCTTGCACCCCATTCCCATCCCAGCTGTCCCCAGTGCCACAGGAGATCATGTACAAACACCCTGCTCTGTGTCAGGGTCCCCATTCCCAGCCTGGCTGTCCCTGTCCCCAGGAGATCGAGTTCATGTACAAACCCGGGAACGTGAGCACAGCCCTGGGCTGTGTCAGGGTCCCCATTCCCAGCCCGGCTGTCCCCTCCCTGTCCCCTCCGTGTCCCCAGGAGATCGAGTTCATGTACAAGCCCGGCAATGTGAGCACAGCCCTGGGCTGTGTCAGGGTCCCCATTCCCAGCCCGGCTGTCCCCTCCCTGTCCCCTCCCTGTCCCCAGGAGATCGAGTTCATGTACAAGCCGGGCAATGTGAGCGCGGCCCCGCCCCTGGTGGCCCCGCACCAGCCCCGCCTGGACTGGCAGCTCTGGTTCGCCGCGCTCGGGCCCCACCAGGGCAGCCCCTGGTTCAGCGCGCTGGTGCTGCGGCTGCTGCAGGGACAGCCCGACGGTCAGCGGGGACAGGGACGGGGACAGGGACACGGGCTGGGGCGGGGACAGGGACGGGGACACGGGCTGGGGCGGGGACAGGGACGGGGACGGGGACACGGGCTGGGGCGGGGACAGGGACAGGGACACGGGGCTGGGGCGGGGACAGGGACAGGGACACGGGCTGGGGCGGGGACAGGGACACGGGCTGGGGGGGGGACAGGGACACGGGGCTGGGGGGGGGACAGGGACAGGGACAGGGACACGGGCTGGGACGGGGACATGAGGCTGGGACACGGGGCTGGGGGTGGCACGGGGACACGGGGCTGGGACAGGGACACTGAGATGGGACAGGGCTGGGGCTGGGACAGGGACACGGGGCTGGGACAGGGCTGGGGATGGGGCTGGGACAGGGGGACACGGGGCTGGGATGGGGGCTGGGGGTGGGACTGGGACACTGAGATGGGACTGGGATGGGGTGGGATGGGGCTGGGGGTGGGACACGGGGCTGGGACACAGGGCTGGGGACTGGGACACTGAGATGGGACAGGGCTGGGGCTGGGACAGGGGGATGGGACAGGGGGATGGGGCTGGGGGGGCTCAGGGAGTGCAGGGCAGGGTGGGGTCTGCCCAGCATCGCTGCCACTGTGGGTTTGGGGTGTCCTTGTTTGGGTTTGGGGTGTCCCTGGGTGGGTTTGGGATGTCCCTGGGTGGGTTTGGGGTGTATTTGGGGTGTCTCTGTTTGGGTTTGGGGTGTCCCTGCAGCTCTGGGGGTGTCTCTGGGTTGATCTGGGGTGTCCCTGGTGTATTTGGGCTGTGTTTGGGGCACCTTTGGGCTGGTTTTGGGGCACCTTTGGGCTGGTTTTGGGGCACCTTTGGGCCGTGTTTGGGGCACCTTTGGGCCGTGTTTGGGGCACCTTTGGGCTGGTTTTGGGGCACCTTTGGGCTGGTTTTGGGGCACCTTTGGGCTGTGTTTGGGGCACCTTTGGGCCGTGTTTGGGCCCGTTTGGGGTGCCCTGACCCCCTCCCCCCGCAGTGATCCGCCTGGTGCAGACAGACCCCTCCAGGTACCCCTTCCACGGCCGCCCCCCGACCTTCCTGCGGGCCCAGCTCTACAAGTACTGGTTCACAGCCCCTGGGGAGAACAGGTGAGAGGCTTTGGGGGTCACCTGAGCCCCAGCCCGGGCACAGGGAGGGGTTTGGGGTCACCTGAGCCCCAGCCCGGGCACGGGGGGCCTTTGGGGTCACCTGAGCTCCCAGCCTGGCCTTGGGGGGGTTTGGGATCACCTGAGCCCCCAGTACAGAGAGGCTTTGGTGTCACCTGAGCCCCAACCTGGGCACAGGGAGGGGTTTGGGGTCACCTGAGCCTCCAGTACAGGGAGATTTGGGGTCACCTGAGCCCCCTGTGCCACCAGCCTGGCCTTACGGGGAGGGGTTGGGGTCACCTGTCCCCCCAGTCCAGGCACAGAGTGGGATTTGGGGTCATCTGAGCCCCCAGTCTGGCCTTGGGGGGATGTTTTTGGGATCCCCTGAGCCCCCTGCCCCCCCAGGCCAGGCACAGGGTGGGATTTGGGGTCCCCTGAGCCCCCTGCCCCCCAGGCCAGGCCCAGCCCCGTGGTGGCGCCGGCAGCACGTGCAGGAATTCTTCCCGGCCGTGTCCCTGGGAGACCCCAGGCTGGAGTCCCTGCTCAGCCAGCACGGCCTCAAGGTGGGTCTGGGGGTGACCCTGAGCCCCCTGAGCCCCCTCACCCTGCCCTGAGCCCCCATCCCATCCCTGAGCCCCCTTCCCTGAGTCCCCCAATCCCTGAGCCCCCTCACCCCGCCCTGAGCCCCCATCCCTGCCCCAGCTCTCCCCCTGCCCCCTCTGCCTTCACCTTGATCCCCCTGAGCCCCCAGTCCCCTCCCTGACCCCTTTCCTTGGCCCCCTGCCCCCCTTTTCAGACCCTGACCCCATTCCCACCCCCCAATCTCCTTTTGCAGCCCCTCACCCCCAATCCTGTCCCCCTCCCTGACCCTGGTTTCCCCCCAAGAACAAACCCTCCCCAGAACAAATTTCCCCAGGATGAACCCCCAAATACCACTCCTCCAGGACAAATTCCTCCCAAACCCCATTTCCCCAGTACAAACCCACCCCAAACCCCCATTCCCCCAGTACAACCCCCAGCCTCATTTCCCCAGGACAAACCCCAAACCCCATTTCCCTCAGGACAAGCCCCCCCAAACCCCATTTTCCCCAAGGACAAATTCCCCCAACCCAGTTTTCTCCCAGGACAAACCTCCACCCCTCCCTCCCAAAACCCCTTTCCCCGGGACAAGCCCTAACCCCAACTTCCCCAGAATGAGCTCCCCAATCCCATTCTCCTCCCAGTACAACCCCCAAACACCCCATTTCCCCCAGTACAACCCCAAACTCTTATATCCCCCCTAGTACAAGCCCCCCACCCAAGCCCCATTTCCCAGTACAAGCCCCCACCCAAACCATTTCCTCCCCAGTACAAGCCCCCATTTCCTCCCAACAACCCCCAAACCCCATTTCCCCCAGTACAAGCCCCCCCACCCAAACCCCGTTTCCCCCCCAGGACAAGCCCCCCAACCCAAGCCCCATTTCCCCCCCAGGACAACCCCCAAAACCCCCGTTTCCCCCCCAGTACAAGCCCCCCCACCCAAACCCCATTTCCCCCCCAGTACAAGCCCCCCCACCCAAACCCCATTTCCCCCCCAGGACAAGCCCCCCCCGCCGCCGCTCGCGCTCTGTCCTGCCGCGGCTGCTGCGCTCTGTGCGCCGCCTGTGCCAACCCGTCTCGGGCCCCCCTGCTCTGGTCCCTTTACCTGGTGGCCGCCACCGCGGGGCTGCTGCGAGCCTGGCCTGGCGCGCGCTGGGCGGCGCCCGCCGCTGCGCCACAAAGCGCCGCGGGGCGACACGGGAGCGCAACGGGACACGGGGCACCGAGGGGACACGGGGCACCGAGGGGACACGGGGCACCGAGGGGACACGGGGCAGCGAGGGGACACGCGCCACCGAGGGGACACGGCCCGAGGGCCGGCACGGCAACAAGAGGAAGAAGTAGCCCCCCCAAAACCCGCCCCAAAAAAGGAGGGGAGGGGGCGAGTCCCCGGGTGGGCGGGCAGCGCTTGTTGGAGCCCGTGTGGCTTCAGCGCGGGCGGGGCCAGGAGGGGTGGGGACACCTTGGGGACACCGCCAGGGTGTCCTGGGGACCCCTCCGCAGTATTTGGGGGCAGTTTGGGGACACCTTGGGGACCCCTCCCCAGTATTTGGGGGCAGTTTGGGGACACCTTGGGGATCCCTCCTCAGTATTTGGGGCTGTTTGGGGACCCCTCCTCAGTATTTGGGGCCTGTTTGGGGACACTTCCCAGTGTCTGGGGACATCTTGGGGACCCCTGCTCAGCATTCCGGGGTTGCCCAGGGACCCCTTCCCAGTGTTTGGGGACACTTTGGGGACCCTGCCCCACTGTCCAGGAACTCCTTGGGGACCCGACCCCAGTGTCTGGGGACCCCTCCCCAGTGCCTGAGGTGTCCCCATTGCCTGGGGACCCTTTGGGGACCCCTCCCCACTGCCCCAGGACCCCTTGGGGTCCCCTCCAGGCCCCCATTTGGGGAGGGGGCTCAGCACAGGTCAGGGCTCTGCCCGCGGGCTGGAGCAGGTTGGGCAGTGCCAGCCCCTCTGGTCCCCCTGCCCCCCCCCCCTTCAGGTCACTTTGGGGTCCCCCCCCGGCACTTTGGGGTGCTCCCCCCTCCCCCCGGGCTCTGCCCCTCCCCCCCCGGCTCAGCCCAATCCCAGAGCTTTCCTATAATTTTCTAATTAAAGCCTTTGACATTCCAGCCCCGCAGCTCTCCCGGGATTTATTTGGGGGATCCTGGGCTCTGCCAGGTGACCCGTTTTGGGGGGGGGGGGGGGGGGTTGGCACGGGGGGTGCGGCAGAAGCAGATTTATTGTGGAGCCCCAGGGCGGGGGCTGGGGGTGCTGGGGGGGCCGGGCTGGGTTTGGGGGGCCCGGCAGGGTTTGGGGGGCCCCCGGGCACGCACTTGAGCTCTCGCAGCCAGGGCAGCAGGCGCCGGTCCTCCTCGGAGCACAGGTGCCCGTAGTCGCCGTGGGCGTGCCAGGGGTAGAAGGAGTGGAAGCGAACCATGTAGAAGGCCTGGGGGAGGGGACACAGGTTTGGGGTGCTCCCCCCGCACCCCCAACCCTCGCGGGGGTCGCTGAGCCCCCCCAGGCTGAGCTCACCTCCTTGGGCAGGGCGAAGTTGTTGAACTTCATCACTTGGTACATGTACTCTGAAAAGGGTGGGGGGCGTGGGGAGGGGCCTGACCCCACCGGGGGGGCACCCCGAGAGGTGCAGAGCCCCCCAAAGTCACAGACCCCGCCGGGAGCTGCAGCCCCTCCCCCACAGCCCTTACAAAGGGGTCGGGGGGGTTCAGTGCAGCCCCGATTTGGGGGTGGGGGGCCCTGCCCCGATTAGGAACCCCCCAGCCCCCAAACTCACCATCGTGGCCCCAGGACATGAGGACGTTGTCCAGGCCGCAGCCGGGCTGGTACATCCCATACTCTGTGCTGGGATGGGGCAGGGGCTGAGGGGCTGGACCCCCAAAATCCCCCGGGGGTGCAGCCCCCGCCCCCCAGCCCCCCCCTCACCTGTACCGGGGGTCTTTGGTGTCGGGGTTGTCGTGGAAGGTGGAGTCCCCATAAACCACCGACTTCTGCACCTTGCAGCCCACCGGGAAGGTGTCCCCGACCACGGCCCACTGCGGGGACAGCGCGGTCACAGCGCCCCCCGAGGCTCCCCCAGCTGGGGGGGAACCCCCCGAGCCCCCTCCGCACTCACCTGGGGCTCCCCGAACAGCACCAGCACCTTGCCCAGGTCGTGCAGGAGCCCCACGAGGTGGAACCAGTCTGGGGGGGGAGCGGGGCCGGGTCAGGCGGGGCTGGCGACCCCGGCGGGGCCGGGCCGAGCGCGGGGGGCGCGGCCCCACCTTTGTCGGGGTGCGCCCGGCGGATCCCCTCGGCCGTCTGGAAGGCGTGGAAGGAGTTGGGGAAATCCACGTCGGGGTCCGACTCGTCCACCAGCTGGTCCAGCAGCTCCAGCGCCTCCATCACGCTCATCCTCCGCAGCGAGCACGAGCCGTACTGCGCGCTCTGGGGACACGCGGGGACACCGCGGGGACACCGTGGGGACACGCCATCCCCACCCTCGGTGCCCCCCAAACGGGCTGGGATGGGGCAGCGGGGTGGAAGGGCTGGGACATCCCCCCGCTGTGGTGACCCCGGGGGACACAGGGTGACACCGTGGGGACACGCCATCCCCACCCCGACGCCCTCCCCGGTGCCCCCCAAACGGGCTGGGATGGGGCAGCGGGGTGGATTTGGGGTGCGGGGTGGCACGGCTGGGACATCCCCCCGCTGTGGTGACCCCGGGGGACACAGGGTGACCCCGGGGGACCCAGGGTGACCCGGGGCGGTGCCCACCTTGCTGCGGACGAACTCCACGGTCTGGTGGGTGTGCATCTGCAGGTACGTGCTGTACACGCGGTCCAGCAGCTTCCCCTCCTGCGGGGCAGCGCCGGGGCTGGGGGCGCTCCGGGGATCCCCCGTGTCCCCCCGCCCCAGCCTGGGGGGCCGGAACCCCCCCGGGGCTGCTCCCGCAGGGGGGCGGGACCCCCGGCACCCATGGGACCCCATACAGCCCAACCCCCAGCACCCACCCGGTTTTGGGGCTCCTGGGACCCCCATACAGCCGAACCCCCCAACACCCACCCGGTTTTGGGGTCCCCCGGACCCCCCCCCCACTCACGGTGTAGTTGCGGAGCTCGGCCTTGGCCTTGCCGGGTTTGGGCTCCTCGGAGGAGTCGGGGCCCTGCGGGGGGAGGGGGGCTCAGGGGGGCGGGTGGGCACCGCGGGGCAGGGACAGGGACAGGGGACACGGGACAGGGGACAGGGACAGGGGACAGGGACAGGAGTGGCTCAGGGGTCCCATCCTGCCCCCAGCCTGGGCACAGCGGGACAGGGACAGGGGGACACTGGCACCGAGAAGGGACCTGGTGGCGTGGGATCACACCATGGCAGGGGGTGACAGTGTCACATGGGGTCGCACAGCGTCACACGGTGTCGCACACAATGGCACACTTTGTCACACGGTGTCACACACAATCACGGAATGTCACACCTTGTCACACACAATCGCGCACTATCAATCACACGGTGTCACACGGTGTCACACATCACCACGCACTGTCCCCCCACCCCGCGGCACAGACGGAGCCGGGGGTGCTGTCCCCGATCCCTGGGGGGGTCCAGCCCCGGTTGTCCCTGTTGGGGACAGTGTGAGGGTCCCTGCTCAGCCCCCCACGGCCCCGGGACACGGCTGGGACCCTTCGGGGGGGGGTCCCCCCTGGGGTGGCACCCCCAGCAGGGAGGACACGGCCAAGGGGTCACCCCTGATCCCCCCCCGGGTTTGGGGTGCCCCAGGTGTGACTGTCCCCCCCAGGTGAGTCCCCGAGCCCCCCCGGCCGCACTCACCGCCTGGAGGCCGCTCATGGTGGGTGCGGGGCTGCGGGGCGGCCGCGGGACCCCCCGGTTTTATGGCGGGGGTGGCGCGGGGGGCCCGCCCGGCCCCGCGGGGACAATCGGTGACAATCGGTGACCAGTTAACCCGGCCCGGTTAATGTTTGACCCCCGCGCCCGCCCGGGGGGCTGCGGCTCCCGGAGGGGGCTGGGGGACCCCCAGGATGGGCACCCCCAGCTCCAGTGACCCCCCGGGTGCGGAGTGACCCCGCAGGGACACGGGGAGCGGAGCCGGCCCTGGGGACGTGGGGACATGGGGACATGGGGACAAGGGGACATGGGGACATGGGCAGAGCTGGCACTGCCCCGGGGGGGGACGGGCATCGCCTTGGGACGGGGACAGCGATGGGCAGGGGTGTGACATGGCACGGACACGGCTGGCACGGGCTGGCACGGCACGGGTGGGCACGGACACGTGTGGGCATGGCCAGGACAGGGCACGGACACGTGTGGGCACAGGCACGGCTGGACACGGGCACGTCCCCCTGGGGATGTGGCAGGGGTGTCACACACGCGGGTGTGTCCCCGCTGTCCCCACGTCTGTCCCCACATCCCTGCGGCTGCAGTCCCCGCCTGTCACCTGCCCCTGAGGGACCCGGTGCCTGTCCCTGGGCACGGCCACTCCTCGCCCGCCCCCTGCCCCATCCCTGTGGGATCTCTGTCCCCCACTCCAATGGGATCTCTGTCCCCCGTTCCAATGGGATCACTGTCCCCCACTCCAATGGGATCACTGTCCCCTGTTCCAATGGGATCACTGTCCCCCACTCCAATGGGATCACTGTCCCCTGTTCCAATGGGATCACTGTCCCCCACTCCAATGGGATCACTGTCCCCCGTTCCAATGGGATCACTGTCCCCCATTCCAATGGGATCACTGTCCCCCGTTCCAATGGGATCACTGTCCCCCGTTCCAATGGGATCTCTGTCCCCCATTCCAATGGGATCACTGTCCCCCACTCCAATGGGATCACTGTCCCCCACTCCAATGGGATCACTGTCCCCCGTTCCAATGGGATCTCTGTCCCCCGTTCCAATGGGATCACTGTCCCCCGTTCCAATGGGATCACTGTCCCCCGTTCCAATGGGATCTCTGTCCCCCATTCCAATGGGATCTCTGTCCCCCATTCCAATGGGATCACTGTCCCCCGTTCCAATGGGATCACTGTCCCCCACTCCAATGGGATCACTGTCCCCCACTCCAATGGGATCTCTGTCCCCCACTCCAATGGGATCACTGTCCCCCGTTCCAATGGGATCTCTGTCCCCCACTCCAATGGGATCACTGTCCCCTGTTCCAATGGGATCACTGTCCCCCACTCCAATGGGATCACTGTCCCCCACTCCAATGGGATCTCTGTCCCCCGTTCCAATGGGATCACTGTCCCCCGTTCCAATGGGATCTCTGTCCCCCGTTCCAATGGGATCTCTGTCCCCCACTCCAATGGGATCTCTGTCCCCCGTTCCAATGGGATCTCTGTCCCCCGTTCCAATGGGATCACTGTCCCCCGTTCCAATGGGATCTCTGTCCCCTGTTCCAATGGGATCACTGTCCCCTGTTCCAATGGGATCACTGTCCCCCACTCCAATGGGATCTCTGTCCCCCGTTCCAATGGGATCTCTGTCCCCCGTTCCAATGGGATCTCTGTCCCCCGTTCCAATGGGATCACTGTGCTCATCCCGGATTTTCCATCCCTGTGGGGTCACTGCGCCCCATCCCCACCCCCTCTCTATGGGATCACTGTGCCCGTCTTTTGTCCCATCCCTGTGGGATCACTGTGCCCCATTCCTGATTTCCCATCCCTATGGGATCATTATCCCACCCCATATCCCATCCCTATGGGATCACTGTGCTGATCCCTGATTTCCCATCCCTGTGGGATCACCGTGCCCATCCCATTTCCCATCCCTGTGGGATCACCATGTCCCATCCCTGATTTCCCATCCCTATGGGATTATTATCCCACCTCATTTCCCATCCCTGTGGGATCACCGTGCCCCATCCCTGATTTCCCATCCCTGTGGGGTCACCGTGCCCACCCCATGTCCCACCCTGTGGGGTCACCGTGCCCACCCCATGTCCCACCCCATGTCCCAGCCCCACCACGCTCAGTCCCGGCTCCTCCTCACACGCTTCGTTTATTCCACACAAACCGGGATTCCCGGGAAGCAGCGACGCTCCGCGACCTGGGGCAGGATGGGTCGGGCTCGTGGGGACACCAGGGAAGGGGACAAAGGCCCGGGACACCCATGGGGTGGGCACAGCTCCAGTGGCATCCATGAGATCCCATCCCCGAGCCTCCCGGGACACCCCTCCCCCCCAGGGGACACCTTGAGGCACTGCTGGGACATCCTGTCCTGAAACCCCCGGAGGAGGGACACCCAAGGGACAGCTCCGGCCATGTGGCACCCGGGGGACATCCTGTCCCAAAACCTCCGGGACACCCAGGTGCTCTGGGGAATGGGGGTGTTCCTATGGGAATGGGGTGTTCGGGCAATGGGGGTGTTCCTGTAGGAATTGGGTGTTCCTGGGAATGGGGGTGTTTGGGGTATAGGGGTGTTCCTGGGAATGGGGGTGTTCCTATGGGAATTGGGGGTTTCCTGGGAATTGGGGTGTTTGGGGTATAGGGGTACTCCTGGGAATGGGGGTGTTCCTATGGGAATTGGGGGTATTCCTGGGAATGGGGGTGTTCTCTGCTGGGAATGGGGGTGTTCCTATGGGAATTGGGGGTGTTCCTGGGAATTGGGGTGTTTGGGGTATAGGGGTGCTCCTGGTGCTGGGGGTGTCCTGAAGTGTTTGGGGTGTTCCTGTGGGAATGGGGCGCTCTGGAGGGAAGGGGGGCTGCTGCTCCTGGGGTGGAGGGGAGGTGGGACAGTGACCTTGGGTCATCCATCCCTGTCCCACCGTGCCATGGGGTGACTGGCGGGTGACAGCGGCACTCCGGGGTGACAGGGATGTCACAGGTGTCCCCTGTGCCGCCGCCCCGTGCACCCCCGAGGGTGCAGCAGGGGGGCGCAGGACCCCAACCTTTCCACTGCCCCCCACAATTGGGGACATCTCTCTATAGCCAGCTCCTGTGGGTGACAGCCTGGGGACACAGCACGAGCTGCCAGGGAAGGGGACAATGCTCATGGACACCCCGGGAGGGTCCAACCCCAACCGGGACCCCCAAGTGGGACCCCCAACGTTCTGGGGGCTGCGGGGTCCCTGTGCCCTGTCCTTGCACCCGCACAGCCCCAGTGTCACCCTGGGGGTCCCTGGCAAGGATTGGGGTGCTGGGGTGGCCCGGGGGTGCTCCGGGGAATGCTGAGTCAGCAGGAGCGTGGCCGCAGCGTCTTGCACAAGGTCCCGGCGCTGCTGCGGTCAGCGGGATTCCCAGCGGCCCTTGGACCCGTCCCGCACGGACTGGCCACTGCCGGCCACCACGGGCCAGCGCGGGTCACCACGGGCCACCACCGGCCGCCAGGGGCCACTCTGAGCCACCAAGAGTCACTATGGGCCACCACCGGTCGCCGTGAGTCGCTGTGGGCCACTTCCCGTCGCTGTGGGCCACCACCGGTCCCCATGGTGCCACCGCCAGCTCCTGCGGGCCATCACCGGGCAGCGCTGGCCCCGGCTCGCCCTGCGCGGCACCGGGGGCTGGTGGCCGCAGGAGCCCCCGGGCCGGCGGTGGCCCGCGGGCAGCGCGGGGTAGCCCGGCCACGAGCGCCCGGGGAAGAGCTTGAGAGGGTCCCGCGGGGCGGGGCCGCGCCCCCGCTCAGCCGTAGCTGTGGGGGCTGTTGGGGTTCATGGGGGACGAGTCGCGGCGCCCCGAGTGTCCCCGCAGCTGCCACAGGCGGTGGCTCAGGTTCTGCACCTGGCAGGTGCCCAGCACGCAGCCCACCCGCACCAGGTGCGGCCCCGCGTGGCGGCGGCCGCGGGCGGCGGGGGTCGCGCCGGGGGTCGCGCCGGGGTCGCGCCGCAGGATCAGGCGCCGGACGTGCCACGGAGGGGGCCGGGGGCGAGCGGGCGGTGCCGGGGGCGACCCACGGGCCGTGCCGGGCGAGCAGCGCTCGGTGTCGCAGGGTCCCGAGGGGCTGCGGGGCTGGGGGTCTCTGGGGAGAGCAGGGATCCGCTCCGGGGGGCTCCGCGCCGGGGGGGCCCTGCGGGAGAGAAGGGACAGGGTCAGGGGGTGGCACCGCGACAGCAGCGGGGGTGGCACCTCCTGAGCCCGCAGCCAGCGCGGTGCCCGCGGCTTCCGGAGGAGGAGGAGCAGGAGGAGGAGGAAGCAGCCGGGGCAGGGGAGCAGCCGCTACCTGCCGGCACACACGTACCCCGAGCGCACCGACACGTGTCCCGCGCTCAGCACCCCCGAGTCCCCCCCGCGCCCACCCCCGGCTCCCCCCACCCCGTTCCCACGGCCTTTGCCCCCGCACCCACGTGCCCCGGGCAACCGGGGGTGGTCCGGCCTCAGGGCACCCCCAAAGTGCCCCCTGTGCCCCCCTGTCCCGGGGTGCCCCTCCCGAGTTCCGAACAACCCGGGGTTTTGGTCCAGTTCTTAATCCCGTGTTCTCCTTTCCCTTTTTTTTTTTTTTTTTTTTTTTTTTTTAATATTTCCTCCCATTTTAACTCCCGTCCCGTGCCCCACAGGACCCCAGCCCAGCCACGGCAGGAGCTGTGGGCTCGGGGTGCCCCCGTGCCCCCCACCCACGGCCGTGCCCTCCCGCGCCCCCGGAGCCGGACGGGGATCCCCGAGCGGGGACGCGCACACACCTGGGGGTGCGCGCACGCACACCTGGGGGGGCTGTCCACCCCAGCACCCCACAGACCCCCCCTCGGGCACCCCCGAACTCCTGCACACACAAAATCTCTGTCCAGGCGTGTGCCAGCGCTCGCGGCTCGGGCACACCTGGCACACCTGGCACACTTTGCACACTTTGCACACTTGGCACACCTGGCACTCCTGGCACGCTTTGCACACCTGGCACCCCCGGGTGCGCCCTGACCCCACCGCGGGGACCGGGGCCCCGCACCCCCCGCCCGCCCCCGCGTCCCCCGGGGTGGGGCTCGGCAGGAGACGCTGCCCCGGGACCCCCCGGGACCCCAGGTCCCCATTCCGGGCAGCTGCGGGGGCGCGCGGGGGACGGGGAGGAGTGGAGTTGGGGTGCGGGAAAAGGGGGTGCGGGAGGGCAGGAGGAGCGGGGAGGGGGTCGTCCCAGGCAGGGGGTCGGGCAGAGGGTTCGAGAGGGGTGCGGGCAGGGATCGGGGCAGGGGGTGCGGGCAGGGATCAGGGCAGGGATCGGGGCAGGGATCAGGGCAGGGGGTGCGGGCAGAGTCCCTCACCTGCGGGCCGGCAGGGCCCGGCCGTGGGGCAGCTCCAGAAGGCACAGCGCGAAGCTGACGCAACCCAGCGCCAGCGGGGCCGGGGCTCGCATGGCCGGGCGGGACGGGACGGGACGGGAGGCGGCGGCGGCGGCGGCGGCTGCGGGAGACACGGGGCGGGTGGTTCGGGGGCTCGGGGCGGGGGTCGCGCTGGGGTCCGGCTGCAGATCGCAGCCCCTGCCCGTCCTGCCGCCGCTCCTCCCCGAGCCCCAGCCGGGGGCGGTGCGGGTCCCGGCCGTACCTGAGCGGGCTCGGGGCGCGCTGGGCTCGGGGCCGGCTCTGGGCTCTGTCCCCGCTCGGCGCTGCTGCTCCCCGCCCCGGCCCAGGTTAAATATCGCCGGGGCCGGCGGGCGGGAGGAGCCCAGCGGGACGGGAGGAGCCGCGGGCGGGGCAGCCCCGCACCGCCCTCGGGCCCCCGCCGTGCACCTTCCCCGCACCTTCCCCGGCACCGCAGCGCTCCCGCAACCCCCGAGTCCCGCAGGACCCCGGCCCCGCACTGCCCTTCCCAGACCCCGCACTGCCCCCGGCCCCGCACCGGCTTCGCACCTTCCCCGGCCCCTCCCCAGCCCCGCACCCCGAACATCCCCCGGTACCCCGCATCCCCCGTACCCCGCATCCCCCGCTCCGGCCCCGCTGCCCCGGACCTTCCCGGTGCGGGACGGGGCTGGGCTGGGCTGGGGACCCGGCCGGGGGCGCTGGGACGGGGCTGGGCTGGGGCTGTTGGGGGGTCCGGGCTCCCCCCGCAGCCCCGGTGGCGGCGGGGCCGGTCCGTGGTGCCCCGTGCCACGTCGCGCCGGGCCCGGCCAAGCCCGGCCGTGTCCTGGCACCGCGGGGCAGCGGGGACCCCCGGGCACCCCCACATCCCCCCTGTCCTGGCAGAGAGCCCACCCAGTGCAGCCCAGTGCCCCCAGTACGGACAGCCCCGTCTGCCCCCCCTCCCCGCTTCTCCCAGGGCCGATTCCACGTTTTTAGGCATCACATGGGGCCTGGTAAAACAATTGAGGAATGTAAATCCTCAGGGATCAGAGCGGTCCCGCTCCTGCCGGGCAGCAACTCCCCCAAACCGCGGCTGGTGGGGTTCCCGGGGGGCGCAGGAGCTGGGGGCTCCTGGGGGGCCGCTCCTGAGCTGGGCAGAGGAGGGGTCCCCACAGCTTCCCTGGCCGCGACCCCCAGCCCCTGCTCCGGGCCGCTGCTCCCAGGGGGGTTGGGGTGAGGACCCCCCGCACCCCCGGGTGTCCAAACCAGCCCGGAGCCCTGGGATGGGGGTTCCCTCTCCCCCCGAGGCGGCTCCCCCGGGCCGAGGGGCCGGGGGCCTCCGCGTGCCCGGAATCGCTGGGATTCTTCCGCATTATCGGGACACAAAGGCTCCACACACCCGCGCGCCGGGCGGGGGATTTGGGGCAGCACCTGGTCCCGGGGGGCTGGGGAGCGGCCGGGGGCAGCGGGACAGAGCCCGGAGCGCCCCGCGGCCCCCGGACCCCGCACGGTTCCCGCACGGCTCCCGCGCGGCTCCGGGGAATTCCTGCGGCGTGCTGGGCTCTTCCGCTGGATCGCCGCAGCCAGAGAGAAAATCGCGGCTCGGAACGGCGCCGGGAGCAGCGGGAGGGGTGCGCGGGACACCCCGGAACCCCCGAGCCTGCCCCGAGCCCGCGCTGTCCCCGCGGCTGTGTCACCCCGTGCGGTGTGGGGAACGGGTCTCAGAGGTGGCATCTGTCACCCAGCGCCCCGAGAGCCACCCCAGAGCCACTCCGACCCCTGCCAGGACCTTGTGCGGGTCCCCCTGTGGGGCAGTGCCAGCCGCTGTCACCCCCAGCGACAAAACCACCATGTCCCCAGGACCGGTGTCACCAGAACAAGCCCGGGCACGAGGAGGGGGCTCTGGGGACATGGCGGGGGTCCAGCTGAGCCCCAGGGACAGAGCGCATTTCCCTGCCCTCCTCCTGCTCAGGGATCACCATTCCTGGGGCACGGGGAAGGATCCCGGGTCACCGGTGCCACCCCGGGGGCTGCTGTCACCCAGCGGTGCCACAGCTGGAGCCACACCTGGAGCGGCTGTCCCCGGGTCACCTCATCTATCCCCAGGACCCGGCAGCACTTTCTCTCTCCCTCTCTGCTGGCTCCCGGCCCTGGGAACCCGGGAGAAGTTTTAATTAGCTTAATTGCCTGCTGGCGGAGGCCCCGGGGCAGGGCGGGGCCGGGAGCAGCACCCGCAGCCCCGCTCGGGTCACCCGCTCCCCAAAAAGCGCCTCTGGGTGCTGGGAGCCCCCAGGGCTGCCCACCGTGTCCCGGAGCAGCGGGGCCGGGGGGCACAGCCAGGACCCCCACACCGAGGGGCTGCCACCCCATCCCTGAGCCCACCGGGACCCCCAAAGCGGTCGCGTCCCGCAGCGGGGCGGGGACAGAGCTGCGCCGTGTCCGGAGAGCTCCGGGAATTCTGCCGGGAATTCTGCCGGGACAGGGAAGGAACCGCGCCCTCCAGCCTGCGGACACGTGAGTGTCCCCAGGGTCCCCAGTGCCACCAGCATCTCCAGTGTCCCCAGCGTTCCGAGCATCTTCAGGGTCTCTAGTGCTCCCAGTGTCCCCAGCGTCTTCAGGAACGCCAGGTTCCCCAGCGTCCCCAGTGCCACCAGTGTCCCCAGGGGCCCCAGTGTCCTCAGGGTCCCAGGGTCCCCAGCATCTTCAGGAATGCCAGGGTCCCCAGTGTCCCCAGGATCCTCAGGGTCCCCAGTGCCACCAGTGTCCCCAGCATCTCCAGGAACGCCAGGGTCCCCAGTGTCCTCAGGGTCCCCAGTATTCCCAGGGTCCCCAATGTTCCCAGTATCCCCAGCATTTTCAGGATCCCCAGTGTCCCCGTTGTCCCCAGCACCAGCTCCTGCCCCAGAGGATCCCGGGCACACGGTACCCCCCGGGCCCTGCACGTGCCCTGTGTTCCCGTGCCCGCGGTCCCGTTCCTGTCGCCACCCCGTGTCCTGTGTCGCGGCGCTCCCTGTGCCCGCTGCGGGTCCCGCACAGCCCCTGCTCCCGTGTCACCCGCTGTCCCCTCGGGTGGCATCCCCGCAGTGCCAGTCGCTGCCGGTTCCGATTCCGGCAAATCCCAGCGGTGTCCCCGTGCCCGTCCCGCCCTGGCACGGGACAGGTCACACCCGCACAGCCCCGGGCGCTTCCAGGCTGGATCAGCCCGGTTTGCCCGTTCCCATCCCACGTCCCCGCTGTCACCCTTTGCCCCGTCCCTCGGGCTGTCCCCGGGCTGTTACCCTGAGCATCCCTGGCCCCGTGTCACTGTCCCCTGGGGTCACACAGGGTGTCCCCTGCTCTGTGTGCCCGCACAGCCCCAAACTGGGGTCCAGGTGTGGCTGCAGCCCCTGCGCACACAGCGGTGAGGGCAGGGGGGACGTGGGGACACGGGGACGGCCACACCCCAGCTGATGGCCGAGCCGTGCCGGATCGGGCACATGGCACAGGGTCACCTGCGGGGACACCACGCCACCCCTCAGCACCAGCGGGTGTCCCCAAAAACCGGCCGCGCTGTGGGACCCCCGTTTCCCAGGTGGGCCCAGCCCGGCGCGGGGGTCTCTGCGGGAGCCCGCAGCGGTGCCCGGCGTGTGGCAGCGGCAGCGGGACCGTGCCCGTGCCCGGCGCGGAGCCAGCCGTGTCCCGACGCAGCACATGTCCCGACACGCGGCGGCCCGAGGGGCCGGGCAGGAGGTGCAAGGGCCGGGCAGGGTTGCATCACCCCCGGCCGGGGAGCGGGGTGCCGGGGAACCCCCACTCTGGGGGGCTGCTGGGGCCGGCTGCACATCCTGGGGACCCCTCTGCCAGCCGGGGAGGGGGTGAACCCCAAGGCCGGGGGGTGGGGATGCCCCGGGGACACCGCGGGGACACCGCGGGTGACCCCAAAGCTGCGGCTGTGGGGGGCTCCCGGTGCCCGTGGCTTTGGCACGGCTCTGCCCGGACCCCCAGCGCCCCCCGGGCCGTGCCCAGCTGCCCCCCCATCCCACACGCACCCCACGTCCCGCTCTCGCTCCCGCGTGGAGGGGGAATGGGGATCTTCCCGGGGAATTATTATTCACCGGGGGCACCGGGGGCCGGGCCGGACCCTGGGGCGTGTCCCGGGCCTGGCACAGCGCGCTCCGGGACAGAATGGAATGGGATTTATCGGGATGGGATTTATCGGGATGGGATTTAACGGGATGGGATTTATCGGGATGGGATTTATCGGGAGGGGATTTATCGGGATGGGATTTATCGGGATGGGATTTAACGGGATGGGATTTATCGGGATGGGATTTATCGGGACGGGATTTATCGGGATGGGATTTATCGGGACGGGATTTAACGGGATGGGATTTAACGGGATGGGATTTAACGGGATGGGATTTAACGGGATGGGATTTTACGGGATGGGATTTTACGGGATGGCCACCCCGGCCCTGCATGCGCTGCTCCGTGCCAGGGCACGCTGCCACCTCAGCCCTGTCCCCAGGTGTGCCCGGGCAGGTGTGGCCGCGCCGGGGGCCGTGTCCGGTGGGAGCCGCTGGGAACGGGGATAGCGAGGACAGGACGGATCCCAAATCTCAGAGGAACAGGACACGCGCTGCCCGCGCGGCTGTGGGGCCGCTGCCGCCCTCCGAGGCTCCGGGAGGGTCACGGGGTGGGGGCACCGCACCTCAGGGGGGTTTACTGGGGGTCACACCTGTGTGGGGTCACACCTGTGTGTGGGGTCACACCTGTGTGGGGTTATATCTGTGTATGGGGTGACACCTGTGTATGGGGTCACACCTGTGTATAGGATCACTCTTGTGTGTGGGGTCACTCCTGTGTGTGAGGTCACACCTGTATGGGGTCACACCTGTATGGGGTCACTCCTGTGTGTGGGGTCACACCTGTATGGGGTCACTCCTGTGTGTGGGATCGCACCTGTGTATAGGATCACTCCTGTGTATGGGGTCACTCCTGTGTATGGGTTCACACCTGTGTGTGGGGTCACACCTGTATGGGGTCACACCTGTATGGGGTCACTCCTGTGTGTGAGGTCGCACCTGTATGGGGTCACTCCTGTGTGTGGGGTCACACCTGTATGGGGTCACTCCTGTGTGTGAGGTCACACCTGTATGGGGTCACACCTGTGTGTGGGGTCACACCTGTATGGGGTCACACCTGTGTATAGGATCACTCTTGTGTGTGGGGTCACTCCTGTGTGTGAGGTCACACCTGTATGGGGTCACACCTGTATGGGGTCACTCCTGTGTGTGGGGTCACACCTGTGTGGGGTCACACCTGTATGGGGTCACTCCTGTGTGTGGGGTCACACCTGTATGGGGTCACACCTGTATGGGGTCACTCCTGTGTGTGGGGTCACACCTGTATGGGGTCACACCTGTATGGGGTCACACCTGTATGGGGGCACACCAATTTGTGTGGGTTCTTTGCAGGGGACCGATGTGGAATGGGGGCTCATGCGCAACTGAGGTACTTGGTCACCCTGGGGCTGTGCACACCTGGGGGATGTCTGTGCTCACATGGGGGGTCCCCCCGCACCCCCACATCCAGAGATTCCCCAAACACGTGTCTGTGCACACCTGGGGGGTTCGTGCACACCCAGGGGGTCCCCGCACCCTGGGGGTGTTCCCACACCCTGGGGATGTCCATGCACACACGAGGATATCCCCGCACCCCGGGGATGTCCCCGCACCCCGAGGATGTCCCCGCACCCCGGGGGTGTCCCTGCACCCCGGGGGTGTCCCCTGCACCCTGGGGATGTCCCCGCACCCTGGGGATGTCCCTGCACCCCGGGGGTGTCCCCGCACCCCGGGGTGTCCCCACCCCGGGGTGTCCCTGCACCCCGGGGGTGTCCCCGCACCCTGGGGATGTCCCTGCACCCCGGGGGTGTCCCCGTATCCCGGGGGTGTCCTCGTGTCGTCCCCCCATTTCAGACCCTCCCCCCCCCTCGGGGAAGCCCCTCGCCCCAGCCCCGCCCCCTCTGCGCCCGGCCCCGCCTCTCCCTCCCTCAGCCAATGGGAATCGCAGCCCGTCCCGCCCTCAGCCAATCGGAGGCGAGGCCCCGCCCCGGCGCGGCCGGCGCTGGCGCAGGCGCGGTGCGCGCGGGGCCAAGATGGCGGCGGCGGCGGGCGGTGGGCGCGGGCGGGCGGCGGCGCCCTGAGGAGCCGAGCGCGGCCTCGCGGGGGCTCCTGGGCCGGCCCGGGCCGCCCCCGCCGCCATGGCCCGCCTGGCTGACTACTTCGTGCTCGTGGGATACGACCCCGGCAAGCGCGGTGAGCGGCGGGGGACGCGGGGGCCGGGCCCGCCCTGGCCGGGGGTGCGGGGCCGGGTCTGTGGGGCGGGTGCGGCGCGGGGTGAGGCCGGGCCGGGGGCTCGGGGCGGGGGTGCAGGGCTCTCCCGGAGGCTGTGGGGCCGTCCCGGGGCCGCGGGGTGAGCCGGGCCGGGGAGCGGAGCGGTGCCGGGGCTGCGGGGCCGTAGCCGGTGGCGGCAGCGGGCGGTTCTCAGCCCCTCCGAGCCGCCCCCCGGGAAGCTCCCGGCAGCCGCAGCCGCCCCTGCGCCGCTCGGCGCCTTCTCGGTTTGGGTGTTTTCAGTCTGTCCCCCTCCCCCGCCGTGCGCGAGCTGTCACCGCTCCGGAAACATCGGCTGGGCTGGCAGGGGGGGCACTGCTGTCCCCGGGGATGGCCCCGGGCCTGTCCCCCTGCGCGCCCACAGCCCCTGGCATGGGACATGGGGCTGCCGGTCCTGCTTCCAGCGGGCATCTACAGCCCCTGCGATGGGGTGCTGTACCCCCAGCCCCATTCCCTGCACACCCACAGCCTCTGGGATGGGGTGCTGTACCCCCAGCCCCGTTCCCTGCATCTGGGATGGGGTGCTGTACCCCCAGCCCCGTTCCCTGCACACCCACAGCCCCTGGGATGGGTGTGCTGTACCCCCAGCCCCGTTCCCTGCACCCCCACAGCCCCTGGGATGGGGTGCTGTACCCCCAGCCCCATTCTCTGCACACCCACAGCCCCTGGGATGGGGTGCTGTACCCCCAGCCCCGTTCCCTTCACACCCACAGCCCCTGGGATGGGGTGCTGTACCCCCAGCCCCGTTCTCTGCACACCCACAGCCCTCTCAGGCAGGTCCTCGTGCCCTTGCTGCTCCCTCGGATGCTCCTGACCCCCAGATCTCCTCCCTCTGTCGTCTCCTGCATCCCTGCTCGCCGTCAGGTGATGCTGTTGGTTGTTTTGGTCATGAGTTGTTCCCTGTTTGGGATTTATGGTCTCTTCCCGTCGTGTTTCCCTTCTCTTCCTGCCCCCAACAGCTTTTTGGGGACAAGGAGCTTTGGCAGTGTCACAAAGGAGGTGAAGTGACCTAAAATCATGGTTTTGGTGCAGAACTCCCCCAAGCATCTCTCATCTCTGCCCACCTGGCACATTCCCAGCTGCCAGCTGAGGTTATTCCGAGCCTGTGCCTGAGCTGGGGAAGGGAATCCTCGTTTGGACGTGGGTTTGGTTATTGGTGGTGCTGCTGGGGCTGGGAGCTGGGTTCAGATCCACATCCCAGCCTGGATCCCAGCCCCATCCGCTGCCTCTCCCAGCCTGGAGCAGCCGGGGTCCCTGGTGAGAGGCAGAGCAATGAGCTGTGTGTCAGGAATGCTGGAGAGCAGAGCAGGCTGGGCCAGAGTTTGGTGTTTCCTGAGGCCTTTCTGCCCGTGTGGTGTTTTATTATTGTTGTTGTTGTTGTTATTGCTGTTATTGCAGGTGTTTTTCCCCCAGTGACCCGTGGCCCTGGGGCACTGGGATGGGCAGGAGCTGCTCTCCTGTGGGTCAGACTGTGCCTGGGGTGGGAGGGCTGCAGGAGATGCTGGGGGGATTCCAGGATTCTGTCTGGGGGCAGGTTCCACATCCTCTCAGGAGCAGTGCTGGGTGGCTGTACCCCCTTTGTTTTGCTTCCTCCTGCATCTTCTTCCTCATCTCCTCCCTGAGGGTGCAGCAGCTCAGACCTGCACTTTCAAACTGGTGCTTTGAACTGGTTGGTGACTGGTGTGGGTCAGGGACCCAGCGTTCCTCGGGCCTGGTTTTGCTTGGGCCTGGAGTTCCTTCAGCCTGGTTTTTCTTGGGCTTGAGGTTCCTTGGGCCTGGGCTTCCTTCAGCCTGGTTTTCTTTGGGCCTGGGCTTCCTTCAGCCTGGTTTTCTTTGGGCCTGGGCTTCCTTCAGCCTGGTTTTCTTTGGGCCTGGGCTTCCTTCAGCCTGGTTTTCTTTGGGCCTGGAGTTCTTTCAGCCTGGTTTTCTTAGGGCCTGGAGTTCTTTCAGCCTGGTTTTCTTTGGGCCTGGTTTTCCTTCACGCTGGTGTTCCTTGCTGTGACTCCCAGAGCCCGAGTTTCCAAGGGAGCAGAAATGTCCCACCTGTGCCTTTGGGGTCATTTGGGATTGTTTAGGGGAGAGGGGTGATGCTGTGGGGTGATGTGGTTGGCTCTATGGGACAGCCAGAAGGAAGAGCAGGTTTAGGTGGGATCTTGGGCAGGAATTGCTGGCTGGGCTGGAATTGCCAGAGCAGCTGGGGCTGCCCCTGGATCCCTGGCAGTGGCCAAGGCCAGGCTGGACATTGGGGACAGTGGGAGGTGTCCCTGCCATGGCACTGCAGGGGTGGATGGAGATGAACTTTGTGGTCCCTTCCCACCCAAATCACTCCATGATTCTTTGCCACTGGGACAGGAAGAGCTCACACTTAACAAATCACATTCCTGTGATGTAAATATTCACTTTATTTTGGGTTTAACTCCCCCCTGCAGGGAGGGGGTGGATCCAGGATGCCCTGAGAAGGGACAGACACCACCCTGAGCCTCGTGGCTGCTGGGATGGCCCAGTCAGAAGTGACCTGGCCAGCTTGGGGCACCCAGGCTTGTGACATCTCTGTGACAACCCAAGCAAACCCTTCCCAGCCCAGCCTGGAGGTGTGCAGGCATTCCCCTGTGCCACATCCCCAGGGCTGGGGAGATGTCCTGACACCGGTTCTGTGGTGTTTGGGATCAGCCTGGCAGCATTCCCAGCCCTGTTTTCCCACCCCCCTCCCTGCTTAGATAACGCTGGAGGAAGGGCAGCGGCGCTCATCTGCTGGTGACTAATTGCTGTACAGGTTGGGTGGCTGTGGCAGAGCCGTGGGCTGTGCCAGGCTGGGCTGTGCCAGGCTGGGCTGTGCCAGGCTGGGCTGTGCCAGGCTGGCACCTTCCCTGTGAGCCTCAGCTGGAAACAAAGCTGGGCTGAGTTGCACCAGGGCTGGGTGGGCACTGCTGGACCCCCGTGCCTGTGTGGGATTTGTGGTGGGTTTGCAGTTGGGGATGTGAAAGGGAAAGGTCTGGTGAGGTGCTGGGAGCTGAGGTGGCTCTGCAGCATCTCCAGGGTGACAATCTCAGAATGGGTTGGGTGGGAAGGGACCCCAGAGCCCCCCCAGTGTCCCCCCTGCAGTGCCATGGCAGGGACACCTCCCACTGTCCCAGCTGCTCCCAGCCCCAATGTCCAGCCTGGCCTGGGGCACTGCCAGGGATGCAGGGGCAGCCCCAGCTGCTCTGGCAATTCCAGCCCAGCCAGCAATTCCTGCCCAAGATCCCAGCCAGCCCTGCCTGTGGCAGTGGGAGCCATTCCCTGTGTCCTGTCCCTGCAGGCCTTGTCCCCAGTCCCTCTGCAGCTCTCCTGGAGCCCCTCCAGGCCCTGGCAGGGCTCTGAGCTCTGCCTGGACCCTCCCTCCCCTCCATGAGATGTTGCTGTGCCTCAGTGCAGTTTGTAGGAACAAAACCGAAAGCAGCTCCATGCTGGGGTCACTGGGGGCTGCTGGAGCCGCCCTGTCCCTGGGGTTTCCTGGAACAGCTCTGTCCCCTGTGAGCTGGGGCTGTGGGGCAGGGAGCACGTCCTGCTCCTCTGGCAGGGGCAGGAAAGGGCTCTGGACTCTCTCAAGGGCTGTGGCTTTGGCTCTGGGACCAGGCCTGGAGCAGCTGCATGGGGTGTCCAGGATGCAGGCAGGAATCCAGATGCTTTTCCTGCTTTGTGGAGCCGTGGGGATGTGTCCAGGATGCAGAGCATGGACACAGCACCTGCCTGGCACCGTGTCCCTGTGTCCCCTGCTGTGCCAGGCACCCAGGCTCTGTGGGGCTGTGTGGGAGAGGGGCTGCAGGGCACGCTCCTGGCAGTGGGAATCACATCCTTCCATGCCAATGTGTGCTTTATTGTGTGCTGATTGCTCACGTTCCTCCCTGCTAATGGATGGGTTTTATTCTCCTGGCTCTTCCCATCACTGCAGAGGGATGACAGCTTCCCAGAGCTGGGATTGGGCCTGGTTTTACCTGGGAATAACAACTTCCAAGAACTGAGATTGTGCCTTGTTTTACCTGGGAATGACAGCTCCTTAGAGCTGGGATTGTGCCTGGTTTTACCTGGGAATGACAGCTCCTTAGAGCTGGGATTGGGCCTGGTTTTACCTGGGAATAACAACTTCCAAGAACTGAGATTGTGCCTGGTTTTACCTGGGAATGACAGCTCCTTAGAGCTGGGATTGGGCCTGGTTTTACCTGGGAATAAAAATTTCCCAGAGCTGGGATTGTGCCTGGTTTTACCTGGGAATAAAAATTTCCCAGAGCTGGGATTGTGCCTGGTTTTACCTGGGATTAACAATTTCCCAGAGCTGGGATTGTGCCTGGTTTTACATTATAATAACAATTTTCCAGAGCTGGGATTGTGCCTGGTTTTACCTCAGCACTGAGTAGTTTTCCCCATGCCCTGAGAGTCCAGGACAGCTCAAATCCAAACCGTGGGGCTGAAGGAACCTGGACGTTTTGGATAGGGAGCACTGGATGGGCATGGCCTGGATGATGGGAGCCAAGACCCAGTTTGAGATGGATTTGGGATTTCCCAGGGGGTTTAAGCTGCCACAGGCAGGGCTGGCTGGGATCTTGGGCAGGAACTGCTGGCTGGGCTGGAATTGCCAGAGAATCCCTGGATCCCTGGAATGTCCCAGGAAAGGCTGGAGCAGCCTGGGATGGTGGGGTTGGAATGGGATGGGATTGAAGGTCCATGGATCCCATTTCAAACCATTCTGGGATCAAGGATGCTCAGAATCCATCCTGAGGGATTTTAATGGAATTTGGGGATGGAAAAGGGAAGGGAGACCCTTCCTGGAGCCCTGAGATTCCCAGTGAAGCCCCTGGATCCCAAAATTCCTTCCTAAAGGAGAGTTGGGGTGGGGATGGATCCAAACCCAGGCTGGGGGAGCTGGGAATGGAGGGAATTCCCTGGGAAGGGGAGCCTGGGGTGGGAATTTGGGCAGGAATTGCTGGCTGGGCTGGAATTGCCAGAGCAGCTGGGGCTGCCCCTGCATCCCTGGCAGTGCCCCAGGCCAGGCTGGACATTGGGGCTGGGGGCAGCTGGGACAGTGGGAGGTGTCCCTGCCATGGCACTGCAGGGGGGGCTCTGGGGGGCTCTGGGGTCCCTCCCAGCCAGCCCAGCCCTGCCTGGCCCCTGTGGGTGCCGTGCTGGCCGTGAGGAAGCCCAGGCTGCTCGGGGAAGTCACGGTGGTTTCTCGGTGCCTCCGTGGGTGGCTCTGGGGGATGGCAGGAGGAAGCTGCCTCTTTCCATGAGGTGTCTGGGCAGGTTTTGGGGTGTTCTTGGGAGGGTTGACACATCCTGCCCATCCTGAGGTGCTCCTGCAGTTGGTTCCTGTTATTTACAGGCCAGGGCAGGGCTCGGGGCTCCTGCTGCTGTCCCAGCCGTGTTTTGGGTTGGGTTTGGCTCTCCTGTCACTCTGTCCCTGTCACTGTCCTGCGTGGCCGTGGCCCAGTGACTCAGGGTTTGACTCAGCCGGGTTCTGGGAGCATCCAGCACAATCCCAGCAGGGAAAAGCCCCCAGAGCTGGCAGCAGTTTGGAGCTGTTTGCTGGGTCAGGCCCTGCCTCGTGCAGAGCTGCTCCAGGCACGGGCCTGCAGGTGGGAAAGGTGGGGATGAGACAGGGGCAAATCCTGAGCTGCTCCAGGGATGGAGCCCCTCTGCTCTGGAGCCAGGCTGGGAAAAATGGGGATGTTCTCCTGGAGAAGGGAAGGATCCAGGGAGAGCTTCCAGCACATTCCAGGGGCTCCAGGAGAGCTGGAGAGGGACTGGGGACAAGAGATGGAGGGAGAGGACACAGGGAATTGGGAAAGGGGAGATTTGGGCAGGAATTGCTGGCTGGGCTGGAATTGCCAGAGCAGCTGGGGTTGCCCCTGGATCCCTGGCAGTGCCCCAGGACATTGGGGACAGTGGGAGGTGTCCCTGCCATGGCACTGCAGGGGTGGCACTGGGGGATGTTTGAGGTCCCTTCCCAGCAAGAGCAGTCTGGGATTCCCTGAGTCCAAGTGCAGGAATTGCTGCCTCTGGAAGGGCTCCCCCCTCCCTCGGGCCCCCACAGCTCCCAGCTGCATCCAGCCTGGGAACTGCAGCGTTTCTGATCCCAGCTGCTCCATTAACCCTCATCTCCTTCCCCTGGAGCTCCTGCCTGGGAGTTGGGCTGGGACAGTGCCAGTGCCAGGGTCAGAGCTGTCCCTGGGCAGTGCCAGGGCTGGGCCTGAGCTCCTCCAGCTCCACCGAGATGTCTGTGGATGGGGAGAGATTCATCTTGAAATCCTGGGGTTGTTTAGGTTGGAAAAACCTCTCAGAGCCCGTCCAGTCCAACCATTCCCAGCACTGCCAGGGCCACCACTCACCCTGTCCCCAGGGATTTTAAATCCCCCCAGGGATTGGGAACCAACCCTCCCTGGGCAGTTCCAGTCCCTGCCCACCCTTTCCATGGGGAAATTCCTGCTGCTGCCCACCCTGCCCTGCCCTGGCCCAGCCTGAGGCCATTCCCTCTGCTCCTGTCCCTGTTCCTGGAGCAGAGCCCGGCCTGGGGCTGTCCCCTCCTGTCAGGGACTTGTGCAGAGCCACAGGGGCCCCTGAGCCTCCTTTTCTGCAGGCTGAGCCCCTTCCCAGCTCCCCAGCCCCATCCCAGCTCCCCAGCCCCATCCCAGCTCCCCAGCCCCATCCCAGCTCCCCAGCCCCTCCCAGCTCCCCCAGCCCCATCCCAGCTCCCCCAGCCCCATCCCAGCTCCCCCAGCCCCTTCCCAGCTCCCCCAGCCCCTTCCCAGCTCCCCCAGCCCCTTCCCAGCTCCCCCAGCCCCATCCCAGCCCCATTCCCTCCTTTTCCATGTTTCCAAGTTGGAATGGATGTTTTTGTTATTATTGGTGTGGGGTGGCTCAGGCTGGACCTGGAGCAGCACCTGAGCAGGGAAATCAAAACTGCAGCTCTGGGCTGCTCATTTCTCCCCCTTTGGACACATTCCCTTGTCCAGCTGGGTTTCCTTGTCAGAATTCCCTGCTGCAGTGACCAGGGAGGGTGCCCAGTGTTCCTGGGACAGTGGCTGTCCCTGTTTTGGGCAGGGACAGTTTTGTCCCTGTTTTGTTTTGTGGCTGAGGGTGAGGTGGGCACACAGCCCTGACCCAGGTGTTGTACCCAGATCCTCACCCCAAGTTTTGGTGATGCTTCGTTTGCTGCCAGTGAGGATTTGGCACTTTTCCCTCTGGTCTCTCTCACCCCAGCTCGTGTTTTTCCCCAAATCTGAAGCCTTTCCTTGCAGCCTCTCCCATTTCCCATTCCAGCTCTGGGCTGGAGCAGCAGCTGTGGTTTTATGGGTGCTAAAAACCCAAACAAACCCCACTTGGAACTGCAGGGGGAGGAGTTAACCCCAGGAAGCCCTTTGGTTTGGTTCTGTGACCCCTGGGAGGAGCAGGGATGATGCTGGGTGGGATTGCAGGGCTCTGGAGGAGCTTTTCTCCCCCTTCTCCCTGGGACTGAGGCCCTGACGCCTCCAGGGCTGCTCTGTTCTCCTGTGGCTCCCCAGCTCCTCACCACTAAATGCTGCTGTTGTGGCCAAGCAGAGCTGGAGAGGCTGGGATGGGCCCCAGGGCAGGGAATTCCTGCTCCTGGGAATAATCTGGAGTGCCTGAATCCCTTCTGGGGGGCACCTGGTGCCAGGGGAGGCCCGGGGGGTTTGGGGGCTGCTGGGACCCTCTGAGAGGGTCCTTGGGGACCCTCTGAGGTGATGTAGAGGCTGGTGGGAACCTCTGGGGGAGTTTGGGGAGTGTTGGGGAGCCTTTGGGGCGATGAGGGGGCCTGTGTGAACTCTGGGACCCTGTGGAAGGGTTTGGGGGCTCCTGGGATCCTCTCAGAGAGTTTGGGGAGTGTTGGGACCCTGTGGAAGGGTTTGGGAACTGGTAGGAGAGTCCTTGGTGACTGGTGGGACCCTCTTGGGGACAGATGGGATCCTGAGAAGGGATTTAGGGACTGATGGGACCCTCTGAGAGGGTTTGGGGAGTGTTGGGACCCTGTGGGGTGATTAGGGGGCCTGTGTGAACTCTGGGGGACTTTGGTGCCTGGTGGGACCCTGTGGAAGGGTTTGGGGGCTCCTGGGATCCTCTCAGAGAGTTTGGGGAGTGTTGGGACCCTGTGGGAGGATTTAGGGACTGTTGGGACCCTCTGAGAGGGTTTGGGGAGTGTTGGGACCCTCGAGAGGATTTGGAGAATGTTGGGACCCTGTGGGAGGGTTTGGGGCCTGGTGGGATCCTGAGAAGGGATTTGATGCCTGGTGGGACCCTGTGGGAGGATTTGGAGAGTGTTGGGACCCTCTGAGAGGGTTTGGGGAGTGTTGGGACCCTGTGGGAGGGTTTGGGGCCTGGTGGGATCCTGAGAAGGGATTTGATGCCTGGTGGGACCCTGTGGGAGGATTTAGGGACTGATGGGAGCCTCTGGAAGGGACTGTTTTAGGGGCAGGCAGTGGATGGGGTCGGGACCCTCCCTCGGCACCGGTTGCAGAGGTTTTTGTTCCTGGGGTGGCTCCCGGTGCCACGTGTCCCCTGCTCCTGGCCCCTCCCGTTCTTGTGGCGTGTCTGAGCCGTGTGCTGGGGCTGTGGCAGCAGGAGGGGGATTTTGGGGAGCAGGGGCCCGGTGTGGGGGTGTCTGAGCCGTGTGCTGGGGCTGTGACAGCATGGGGGATTTTGGGGGAGCAGGGGCCCGGTGTGGGGTGTCTGAGCTCTGTGTGGGGCTGTGACAGCACGGGGGTTTTTTGGGGAGCAAGGGCCCGGTGTGGGGGTGTCTGAGCCGTGTGTGGCAGCATGAGGGGATTTTGGGAGCAGGGGCCCGGTGTGGGGCTGTCTGAGCCGTGTGTGGGGCTGTGACAACACGGGGGGTTTTTGGGGAGCAGGGGCCCGGTGTGGGGGTGTCTGAGCTGTGTGTGGCAGCACGAGGGGATTTTGGGGAGCAGGGGCCCGGTGTGGGGGTGTCTGAGCTCTGTGTGGGGCTGTGACAGCAGGAGGGGGATTTTGGGGAGCAAGGGCCCGGTGTGGGGGTGTCTGAGCCGTGTGTAGGGCTGTGACAGCACGGGGGGGATTTTGGGGAGCAAAGGCCCGGTGTGGGGGTGGCTGAGCCGTGTGTGGCAGCATGAGGGGATTTTGGGGAGCAGGGGCCCGGTGTGGGGGTGTCTGAGCCGTGTGTGGCAGCAGGAGGGGATTTTGGGGAGCAGGGGCCCGGTGTGGGGTGTCTGAGCCGTGTGTGGGGCTGTGGCAGCACGGGGGATTTCGGGGAGCAGGGGCCCGGTGTGGGGTGTCTGAGCCGTGTGTGGGGCTGTGGCAGCACGGGGATTTTGGGGAGCAGGGGCCCGGTGTGGGGTGTCTGAGCCGTGTGTGACAGCACGGGGAGGATTTTGGGGAGCAGGGGCCCGGTGTGGGGGTGTCTGAGCCGTGTGTGGCAGCATGAGGGGATTTTGGGGAGCAGGGGCCCGGTGTGGGGGTGTCTGAGCCGTGTGTGGCAGCATGAGGGGATTTTGGGGAGCAGGGGCCCGGTGTGGGGCTGTCTGAGCCGTGTGTGGCAGCACGGGGGGATTTTGGGGAGCAGGGGCCCGGTGTGGGGGTGTCTGAGCCGTGTGTGGCAGCACGGGGGATTTTGGGGAGCAGGGGCCCGGTGTGGCTCTGTGTGTGTGTGTGTGTGTGTGTGCAGCTGAGGTGTTCCTGTGGGCAGCTGCAGGAAGTGCAGCAAAGCAGCTTCTCCCCAGCTCTGCAGCACCTTCCTGCCCTGCTGATGGCCCAGATAAGGCCACTGGTGTCTTGTCACTGCCGCTGTCACTGTCACAGCGTCCCTCCCCCGGGCGGGGCTGGGCTGGGCTGCTCTGATCAGATCCTGGTCCTGCGTGTTCTGAGGGACTTGGCCCTGCATGCACAGCGACAGTGACAGTGACAGTGGCCTCCTGCACATTGTCCCTCCCAAACCTGCCAGTGCTCCTGTCCGGGGCTGGGGGAGCTGGGATGGGGCTGGGGGAGCTGGGATGGGGCTGGGGGAGCTGGGATGGGGCTGGGGGAGCTGGGGAGGGGCTGGGGGAGCTGGGGAGGGGCTGGGGGAGCTGGGGAGGGGCTGGGGGAGCTGGGATGGGGCTGGGGGAGCTGGGATGGGGCTGGGGGAGCTGGGATGGGGCTGGGGGGAGCTGGGGAGGGGCTGGGGAGCTGGGAGGGGCTGGGGGAGCTGGGATGGGGCTGGGGGAGCTGGGGAGGGGCTGGGGAGCTGGGATGGGGCTGGGGGAGCTGGGGAGGGGCTGGGGGGAGCTGGGGAGGGGCTGGGGGAGCTGGGAAGGGGCTGTGGGAGCTGGGAAGGGGCTCAGCCTGCAGAAAAGGAGGCTCAGGGGCCCCTGTGGCTCTGCACAAGTCCCTGACAGGAGGGGACAGCCCCAGGCCGGGCTCTGCTCCAGGAACAGGGACAGGAGCAGAGGGAACGGCCTCAGGCTGGGCCAGGGCAGGGATGGATTTTAGGGTGGATTTTAGGGAATTCCCTCCTGGGAGGGGCTGCCCAGGGCACGGCTGGAGTCACCTGGGGACAGTCAGACCCGATGCTTTTCCACCCCAAACAATTCCCTGATTCCGAGTCAGCTCTGCCCCAGTGCTGCCATCCTGTTGCTCCTTTATGTGGGAAAAGCCTCTGCCCTGGTTTTAGCACCTTGCCCTGGTATTTGGTGTTTTTTGGGGCAGCTGCAGTCCCAGCCCTGCAGCCAATTCCCGTCAGGATGCCCAGGCAGGTGTTGGAAGTGCCAGCTGGGTGTTCATGCACACCTTCCCCTGCCAGCTTTGCTATCCCCCAGCAGGAAAAGCTGGCAGAGAGCTCTGCCAGGACAGGGAACGCTGCTGGGCAGGGCTCTGGGACACAGCTGTGGGGACACTGCTGTCCCCTAACACAGCAGCTCTGTCAGGGCCCTGTGAGGACAGTCGCTGGTGTCAGCCAGGGCTGGGCTCAGGGATGAGCCCAGGAGAGGCAGCTGGGCTCCCTGGGCCAGGTGATGGGCAAGGACAGGGATAAGCTCCTGCCTGGGATCAGGGTGAGCTCAGCAGCCCCGGGCAGGAAGGAGGGCAGACAGCACCGAGCTGGTGGCTCAGGGAGCAGGGAGAGGATTCCTGCAGGAATTGTGTGCAGGAGCAGCTCTCAGCTCTGGATTCCTGCAGGAATTGTGTGCAGCTCTCAGGATTCCTGCAGGAATTGTCTGTCTCTCAGCTCTGGATTCCTGCAGGAATTGTTGGGCTCTCAGCTCCTGTTGGGGGTCTGTCAGGTGTTCCCAGGGTGGGAATTGCTGCAGAGGTGTTTGGAAAGGCCAGGGCTGTGGTTTCCTGCAGCTCCCTGACAGGAGGGTGGATCCAGGTGGGAGCAGGGACAGGAGGACAGGGACCAGGCTCAGAGCAGGCTCAGGTGGGCACCAGGAGGGATTTCCACCCTGGCACAGCGTGGCAGTGCCTCAGCACCCTCACACCCAGCCTTTGTCCCCCAGATCCCATCTCACTCCAGCTGGCACTGCAGCCTTTCCCATCCCCAGTGCCTCTGCAGGTGACAGCACTGTCCTGGTGCCCTGCCAGCAGAGCAGGGACAGTGGCACTGCACACAGCCCTGGGTGTCCCAGAGCCACTGCTGCCTCTCCTGGCTGCTCCTCCCAGCACTGGGGCTCTCCTGGGGGATTCTCTGTCCTTTAACCTTCTCCTTGCTCCCTCTGTGGTTCCTCTCGCTCTCCTGGCTCAGGCCATGTTTGCACTTCACGTTTTCTCTGCCCTGTTTGGGTGGGTTTGGGCCGTGTTTGGAGGCTGCTCTGCTGTTCTCACTCACAAACTGCACCCACACTCTGTGCAGTTTGTCCATCCCTGTTTGCCTTTTTCCCCAAGTCCTGGCAGTGCAGTCACCTCACCATCATCAGCACACAGGGAGGGAATGTGAGTTTTTCTCCGGATTCTCCCTCTGACCTGAGCTTTCCTTGGCAGCTCTGGGTTTATACAAAGACCTTTCACAAGTGTTGGATCTCTAGGGAGTTCCATCGAGGCTGTTGGGATTTTGTACTTTTGTTTAGTGCTGGTGCAGAGCTGGAGGTTTGCTGTGTTTGGGGTCTGGGTCTGGTTTCAAGGAGCAGCTCCAAGAGCTGCTGGAGCTCCTCCCTTCATCCCCTGGATCCCTGGAAGTGCCCAAGGCCAGGCTGGACACTGGGGCTGGGACAGTGGCAGGTGTCCCTGCCATGGCAGGGGTGGCACTGCTCCCACCCAAACCATTCCAACACTTCCTGATTGCAATCCTGGCCTTAGCAGGGAAGCTTTTTCCCAAGAAAAAGCAGCTCCTTTTTCCTCAAGGTCCCTTCCTGAACATCCTTGAGCATGTGCCAGCCATTCCTCCTGGCTGTGAGGGACACAGGTGACAGCAGGACAGGCAGGATGGGGGATGTGATCCCAGGCAGGACAGGACAGGGGATGTGATCCCAGGACAGGACAGGACAGGGGATGTGATCCCAGGCAGGATGGAGGATGTGATCCCAGGACAGGACAGGGGGATGTGATCCCAGGACAGGACAGGAGAGGGGATTGATCCCAGGACAGGACAGGGGGATGTGATCCCAGGCAGGACAGGACAGGGGATGTGATCCCAGGACAGGACAGGGGGATGTGATCCCAGGCAGGACAGGACAGGGGATGTGATCCCAGGACAGGACAGGGGATGTGATCCCAGGCAGGACAGGGGGATGTGATCCCAGGACAGGACAGGGGATGTGATCCCAGGCAGGACAGGACAGGGGATTGATCCCAGGACAGGACAGAGGGGATGTGATCCCAGGACAGGACAGGGGATGTGATCCCAGGACAGGACAGGGGATGTGATCCCAGGACAGGACAGGGGATGTGATCCCAGGACAGGACAGGGGATTGATCCCAGGACAGGACAGGAGAGGGGATTGATCCCCCAGCCCAGCCCAGCACGTGGCCATGGGTGGATCGCAGCCCCAGCAGTGCAGCATCCAGCCCGGAGCCTGCTGGCTGGAGTCATGAGACAGGCACAGGGCTGGGATCCTCTGAGTCATGCTGGGAGATGTGTGGAGCTGCAGGAAGCGCAGGGGGAGCAGCTGGGAGCTGGGGGAGCCGTGCCAGGGCTGGTGCTGGGCTGTGGGGGGAGGAACGGGGCTGGGGCAGCCCCCCCAGCTGGGATTTGCTGCCTTTCACCATAAAAGGGGAAATTTCTCCTTCACACCTCGTGAGAAGCGTTTGTGAGTCCAGGGAGTGGGAGAAGGAAACAGCTGAGCAGGGACAGTCTGGAGAGGGTGGGGTGGTGGAGGAGAGGGGGTGGAGGTCTCCATGGGGAGATGGGATTGGGGCTGGGGCTGGGATGTGGGGCTGGGGATGGGATGTGGGGCTGGGATGTGGGGCTGGGGATGGGATGTGGGGATGGGATTGGGGCTGGGGCTGGGATTGGGGCTGGGGCTGGGATTGGGGCTGGGGATGGGATGTGGGGGCTGGGGGGGATGTGGGGCTGGGATGTGGGGCTGGGGCTGGGATGTGGGGCTGGGGCTGGGATGTGGGGCTGGGGATGGGATGTGGGGCTGGGGATGGGATGTGGGGCTGGGGATGGGATGTGGGGCAGGGGATGGGATGGGGCTGCAGGAATTTGAGGATGGGAACAGGATGTGGCTGAAGATGGGATGGGACTGCAGGGATGTGGGGCTGATGTCCTGACTAAGGAGACAGCTCCAGTTTGGGAAGTGAAATTCCAGTCTGTATCCCAGTGGGAGCACTGGATGCAGCTCCAGGAGGATCCAAATCCTTGTGGAGTTATAAGAACAAACAAAAAGCCCCCAAACCAAACAGCCCCAGCTGCCCCAGAGCAGTCCCAGTTTCCCCTGGTGCTGTCAGCCCATGGAACTGGACACGTCCTTGTTGTGGCTTTTACCCCAAATTCCTGGGGATGCTGCAGGGCAGAGCAGCTGCCAGCACACCTGGGGAGCCCCAAACCTGTGGGGAAGGATGGATGGGGACAGGACAGAATGCCCAGGGAGGGGAGGGAAGGTGTCCTGCCCCCAGCCAGGGACTTGCTGAGGTGTCCTGGGGGCAGTGCCAGCCTGGGGACCTGTCCCAGCCCGGGCAAGGCTGCTGTGGGATTTGCAGCTTTCTGCCAGATGGAGCTGCCAGGCTCTGAGTAAATCCTGGGATTTACTGGGGCTGAGGTGGGGCTGGAGGGGGTGCTGGGATGGGGATGTGGGGGAGGGAGAAGGGAGGGGGTCAGCCCTGGCCAGGGACCCCCAGGAGGGGACAGGACCCTGCTGTGGTCACAGAACAGTGACATGGAATGGTTTGGGATAGGGGGGACCCCAAAACCCATCCAGCCCCACCCCAGCTATGGCAGGGACACCTCCCACTGTCCCAGCTGCCCCCAGCCCCAATGTCCAGCCTGGCCTTGGCCACTGCCAGGGATCCAGGGACAGCCCCAGCTGCTCTGGCAATTCCATTCCAGCCCCTGCCCACCCTCATGGGATGCTGGAGTTCCAAAAATCCAGGGAAGGGGGGAAGGGGACCTGGGTGTCATTGTTCAGGCAGGGGGAGCTCACCTGGGCAGGTTTGTACCTGTGAGTGAGGAGCTCACCTGAGCACAGCTGCTGCTCCACCTGCCCCCCACGTGCAGCTCTCGTGTTTCTCTGTTCCCTTGGGTGTTTTTAATTGAATCATGGAATTGTTTGGGGTGGAAAATCCCTCGGAGCCCATCGAGTCCAACCATTCCCAGCACTGCCAGGGCCACCACTGACCCTGTCCCCAGGTGCCACCTCCACATGGATTTAAATCCCCCCAGGGATGGGGATCCAACCCTCCCTGGGCAGTTCCAGTCCCTGCCCACCCTTTCCATGGAGAAATTCCTGCTGCTGCCCACCCTGCCCTGCCCTGGCCCAGCCTGAGGCCGTTCCCTCTGCTCCTGTCCCTGTTCCTGGAGCAGAGCCCGGCCTGGGGCTGTCCCCTCCTGTCAGGGACTTGTGCAGAGCCACAGGGGCCCCTGAGCCTCCTTTTCTGCAGGCTGAGCCCCTCCCCAGCTCCCCCCAGCCCCATCCCAGCTCCCCCAGCCCCATCCCAGCTCCCCCAGTCCCTCCCCAGCTCCCCCAGCCCCATCCCAGCTCCCCCAGCCCCTTCCCAGCTCCCCAGCCCCTTCCCAGCTCCCCCAGCCCCATCCCAGCTCCCCCAGCCCCATCCCTGCTCCCCAGCCCCATCCCAGCTCCCCCAGCCCCATCCCAGCTCCCCAGCCCCATCCCAGCTCCCCCAGTCCCATCCCAGCTCCCCCAGCCCCATCCCAGCTCCCCCAGCCCCATCCCAGCTCCCCCAGCCCCATCCCAGCTCCCCCAGCCCCATCCCAGCTCCCCCAGCCCCTTCCCAGCTCCCCCAGCCCCATCCCAGCTCCCCCAGCCCCATCCCAGCTCCCCCAGCCCCTCCCCAGCTCCCCCAGCCCCATCCCAGCTCCCCCAGCCCCATCCCAGCTCCCCCAGCCCCTTCCCAGCTCCCCCAGCCTCCATCCCAGCTCCCTGGCAGTGCTCAGGGGGTTCTGCTGCCTCTGTCTCCTCAGACTCAGGAAGGACCCAGGTCCTTGAAGGTGCCAAATTCTGTTTAGGGAACATTCCTGCAGCCCCAGGTGCCAGTGCTGGGAGCAGAGCTGAGGGTTTGGCAGGCAGGAATTCCTGGGGTAATTCCTCCTGAGCCATTCACAGCTTGTCTGAGGGACATGGAAGTGTCACCATGGGAGAGCTGGGGGTGCTCACCTGGAGAGGGAAATGCTCCAGGGGGAGCTCAGAGCCCTGCCAGGGCCTGGAGGGGCTCCAGGAGAGCTGCAGAGGGGCTGGGGACAAGGATGGAGGGACAGGACACAGGGAATGGATTCTCTCATACAGCTGTCCCATTCCCTGTCCCTGAAATCCTTTCAATGGGATTATTGCACATTATTTTCCTTGGCTCTGCTGCCTCATCCCAGCCCACGAGGCCTTTGGGGTTCGTGGAATTTTCCAAGTGCTGGGGTGGTGGAAGGGAGTGACAGAAAAAGGGGGACAAGGTGGGAATGTCCCCATGCCCCCCCAAAAGCCAAATCCCACCTTGTGATCCTGGCTTTGGGCAAAAGGAGGTGAGGAAGGGGCTCTGGAGGGGCAGGGAGAGCCAGGAGCTGCTCACAGCTCTTGGATCTTTTCCCAGAAATGTCTGATGGAAAATGTGAACTCTCCTCCCTGGGTCTGCAGTGAGGGTCAGGGTGGTGCTGGGTTCATCCCAGCTCCTGCTCCAGTTTGGGATGGATGTGCTGGGTTTATCCCAGCTCCTGCTCCAGTTTGGGATGGGATGTGCTGGGTTTATCCAGTGCAGTCCCAGTTTGGGATGGGATGTGCTGGGTTTATCCAGTGCAGTCCCAGTTTGGGATGGGATGTGCTGGGTTTATCCAGTGAGTCCCAGTTTGGGATGGGATGTGCTGGGTTTATCCAGTGAGTTCCAGTTTGGGATGGGATGTGCTGGGTTTATCCAGTGCAGTTCCAGTTTGGGATGGGATGTGCTGGGTTTATCAGTTTGGGATGGGATGGGATGTGCTGGGTTTATCCAGTGCAGTTCCAGTTTGGGATGGGATGTGCTGGGTTTATCCAGTGCAGTCCCAGTTTGGGATGGGATGTGCTGGGTTTATCCAGTGAGTTTGGGATGGGATGTGCTGGGTTTATCCAGTGAGTTCCAGGCCTGGGCTGTGTCTGTGGGATTTCTCCTGCCCTGCATTGATCCCAGGGATTATCCCAAGCTCTGGAATGGGGGGCAGGGGGGTCCCTCCTGCCCTTTCTCCCCTGAGCTCTGCATCCAAAGCAGGCCTTGATCCTTCATCCATGTCCAAGTTTGGGATGTTTATGGTGTGTCTGCCCTGTTTGCTGGCCATGAGCCCTGGTTTGGGGCTTTTAGGTGGTTTTTGCTGTGTCTGGAAATCCCCAGGGGGATGGGGTCAGCGCTGACATCACTCAATATTCCTGAAAATCCAAGCTGACTTTGGAGAAATTATTTGAATTGTCAGTATTTCTGTGGAATTTATCATTAATTCCCCTTTTTTTTGGTATTTTTCAGTAGTTTATTGCTCATTTTCCCCTGACCTTTGCTCCATGTCTGACTTGCTGTTACCCCTTGTGTGTTGTCTGGATGCTTTGGGGCTGTTTATTTTATTCTTGAACTCTTCAAGAGTTGGTTGTTTTTTTTTTTTTTTTTTTTTTTTGTCCAGCTTGGTAAACCCCGAGATGTTTTTCCTGAACAGGGGGTCAGTCACTTGTTGAGGGTTTGGAAAAACCTAAACCTACGCCAGAGATGGGATTTGTTTTGGGTCAAATCCCAAGTGGTTTTCTTGTTTTCTGGGAAATGATGGTTTTGCTGTGGGGGAAGTGAAGCTGTTTGGGACAGAGGGGTGGCTGTGGGGTGTCCCTGGGGTGGCTGTGGGGTGTCCCTGGGGTGGCTGTGGGGTGTCCCTGCTACCCCAAAACCATTTTGGGATTCTGTGACTCTCAGTTCTGCTGGCAGAGCAGCAGCAGAGAGCTCCGTGTGAGGAATGTGCCAGGCACATCCCTGAGGAGCTCTCCAGCTCCAGCTGGGCTCTCCGCAGGGATGCAGGGGCAGCCCCAGCTGCTCTGGCAATTCCAGCCCAGCCAGCAATTCCTGCCCAAGATCCCAGCCAGCCCTGCCTGTGGCACTGGGAGCCATTCCCTGTGTCCTGGCCCTGCAGGCCTTGTCCCCAGCCCCTCTCCCCTTGGCAAACTGAATTCTCCAGGAACTTCCATAAAAAATGGGGAATTTCAAGTCATGTTTTGTATTGATTTCTTCCCAGTATTCCATCTAAATCTCCCCTCTTCAGCTCAAACCCCTGGGATAAGCTGGGAAGGGCCCTGGTCTGCTGGAGCTGGTCCAGAATTGCTGGGCGTGGTTCTGGCCCAGCAGGGCCAGACCCGAGCAGGGACAGGGACAGGGACAGGTCTGCAGGTGGCACCTTGTATCCTGGAGCCATTCCCAGCTGTGTTTGGGGTGCCTGGGTGTTGGTGGGGTCCCTTGGCAGCAGCAGCAGGAGCTGCTGGGAATGTGCTGGTGCCAATAATGCCCCAGCAGGGCTCAGGGCTGGCAGCACTGCCTGGGGCTCCCATTGCCATTCCCTGCTCATTCCCAGGGGTTGGGGGTGAGGAGCTGCTCCGGGGCCCTGGGGGTGCCGTGCTGTGGGGTTTGGGGGAGCAGGGCTCCCCTCTAGGCTGTGGGGTCGGGGCTGGGGGGCTGCCAGTGCTCCATGGGAGCTGCAGCTGCTTCAGAACATTCCCTGCTTCTCTGGAAATGCCAATGAGGAAGCTGAGGGTTGCAGGGCAGGGTTATTTCCCCTTCCAACTGCAGTCTGTGGTCAGTGGGGTTTCAGTTCCCCTTGGCTTCAGCCTCTCCCTCCTCCTGTACCCAGGAGAGTCAGATCCCTAATAGAGGGGATTCCCTTCTGCAGCACAGGGAGCTGGGGAGGGGCTGGGGGAGCTGGGATGGGGCTGGGGGAGCTGGGAAGGGGCTGGGGAGCTGGGGTAGGGGCTGGGGGAGCTGGGATGGGGCTGGGGGAGCTGGGAAGGGGCTGGGGGAGCTGGGATGGGGCTGGGGGAGCTGGGAAGGGGCTGGGGGAGCTGGGATGGGGCTGGGGGAGCTGGGATGGGGCTGGGGGAGCTGGGAAGGGGCTGGGGAGCTGGGATGGGGCTGGGGAGCTGGGAAGGGGCTGGGGGAGCTGGGAAGGGGCTGGGGAGCTGGGATGGGGCTGGGGGAGCTGGGATGGGGCTGGGGAGCTGGGGAGGGGCTGGGGGAGCTGGGATGGGGCTGGGGGAGCTGGGATGGGGCTGGGGGAGCTGGGAAGGGGCTGGGGGAGCTGGGATGGGGCTGGGGGAGCTGGGATGGGGCTGGGGGAGCTGGGATGGGGCTGGGGGAGCTGGGAAGGGGCTCAGCCTGCAGAAAAGGAGGCTCAGGGGCCCCTGTGGCTCTGCACAAGTCCCTGACAGGAGGGGACAGCCCCAGGCCAGGCTCTGCTCCAGGAACAGGGACAGGAGCAGAGGGAACGGCCTCAGGCTGGGCCAGGGCAGGGCAGGGTGGGCAGCAGCAGGAATTTCCCCATGGAAAGGGTGGGCAGGGACTGGAACTGCCCAGGGAGGGTTGGATCCCCATCCCTGGGGGGATTTAAATCCGTGTAGAGGTGGCACTTGGGGACAGGGGCAGTGGTATTCTCGGGGAATTCTCAAACTTCCCATATTGATGGGACATTTCCTCCTGTCAGCTCTGGTGGCTCTGACCCTGGCCAGCCCATCTGAGGCCCCTGTGGAACCCTGACCCAATTCCACTTCTCCATTCCTCCCCTCTCATTCCTGTCACTGTCCCCCCCCCACCGTCTGTGCCACGCTCTGGTGACAGCCCCGGCCCCGCCGCCGCCTGTGTGGGACACAGGAAACAAAAAGCTCCTTCTGCCCTGGTGGGAGGTGTTGATGCTGGCACAGGCTGGGTGGAAATGATCCCTGCAGGGTCGAGACAAAGCCAGGCAGGGCTTGGGTCATTCCCTGTGCCCTGGCAGCGCCCAGCAGGGAGGGGCTGGGCACCCACGTGTGCCCCGGGAGGAGCAGCCCTGCCTGGGGCTGGGCTTTGGGGTTTCCCTCTGTCCTCAGATGCTCTGCAGGGAACTGCCCAGGGACAGGACAGGAGCTGCCACTGAGGGCTTTTGTCCTGAGCTTGGAGCTGCTCTGTGCCTGTGACTGGATCCTGTCCCACTGTCCCTCTGTGTCCCTTTGCCAGCTGGGAGCAGCTCTGCCACGGAGAGCTGGGGGTGCTCACCTGGGCAGGAGCAGGATCCAGGCAGAGCTCAGAGCCCTGCCAGGGCCTGGAGGGGCTCCAGGAGAGCTGCAGAGGGACTGGGGACAAGGCCTGCAGGGACAGGACACAGGGAATGGCTCCCAGTGCCACAGGCAGGGCTGGCTGGGATCTTGGGCAGGAATTGCTGGCTGGGCTGGAATTGCCAGAGCAGCTGGGGCTGCCCCTGCATCCCTGGCAGTGCCCCAGGCCAGGCTGGACATTGGGGCTGGGGGCAGCTGGGACAGTGGGAGGTGTCCCTGCCATGGCACTGCAGGGGCGGCACTGGGGGGGCTCTGGGGTCCCTTCCCACCCAAACCATTCCAGGATTCCCACATATTTTTCCCACAGAGCAGGAGGGGCCATGGGAGCAGCCAGGGCTGTTTTTAGGCCGTGGGTAAATGTTGACTACCCCATAATGATTACCTGGGGTGCCAGTGGAGCTGGGAATGACTCTCTGGGGAAGCTGCTGGAGTTTGGCATAAAATAAAAAAAAGGTAAAAATAGCAGAGGTTCCTCCCCAAAACTCTATTTTCAGCTCTCACCACTGGCCCAAGCTCCCGATGGACACTGGGATCCTGCTCCTGGGAGAACTGAGCCACAGTACCCACCCAGCTCCAGCTCGTGAAACCTGGGAGTCCTGGAATGGTTTGGGTGGTAGGGACCCCAGAGCTCCCCCAGTGCCCCCTGCAGTGCCATGGCAGGGACACCTCCCACTGTCCCAGCTGCCCCCAGCCCCAATGTCCAGCCTGGCCTGGGGCACTGCCAGGGATGCAGGGGCAGCCCCAGCTGCTCTGGCAATTCCAGCCCAGCCAGCAATTCCTGCCCAAGATCCCAGCCAGCCCTGCCTGTGGCACTGGGAGCCATTCCCCGTGTCCTGTCCCTGCAGGCCTTGTCCCCAGTCCCTCTGCAGCTCTCCTGGAGCCCCTCCTGCCCATTCTGCCCCCAGACCAGGTGTCACTGTCACCTGGCTGCTCCTGGTAGAATCCCAGAGCATTTGAGGTCCAACAGGACCTTCAGGGCTCCCCTGGGATCCCTTCAAGCCCCTCCTGGACCCTCCCAGCCCCTGCAAAGGGCCCTGTGGCTCCTGCCCCGGCTGGGTGGGGGTTCCAGGAGGTTCCCAGTGCTTCTGGGGGCTGTGGGGCCGTGTCCCCCGGGATTTATGGAATAACTCCCTGCTGCAGGCGTGCAGGGAGCCGTGGCAGCTGCAGTGTCCGTGTGTGTCCGTGTGTTTGTCCGTGTGTGTGTCCCTGTGTGTGTCCCTGTGTGTGTGTGTCCGTGTGTGTCCATGTGTGTCCCTGTGTGTCCGTGTGTGTGTCCGTGTGTATGTCTGTGTGTGTGTGTCCATGTGTGTGTGTCCATGTGTGTGTCCGTGTGTGTGTCCGTGTGTGTGTGTCCGTGTGTGTGTCCGTGTGTGTCCGTGTGTGTGTGTCCCCCCGTGTGTGTCCCCGTGTGTGTCCCCGTGTGTGTCCCCGTGTGTGTCCCCGTGTGTGTCCCCGTGTGTCCGTGTGTGTCCCGTGTGTGTGTCCGTGTGTCCGTGTGTCCGTGTGTCCCCGTGTGTCCCCGTGTGTCCCCGTGTGTCCCTGTGTCCCCGTGTGTCCGTGTGTCCGGGTCCCGCTCCAGGACAGGAACGCTCCGCGCCGGCAGCGCTTTCCTCTCGGAAGCAGGCGGGGTTTTTTTAATTTAATTACTTCCTCTTGTGCCTTAATGTTTCCAAAGATAAACACGGCTGTGCCTCGGAGCGGGCTCAGGAACAGGCGGCTGTGCCGGGCGCGCTCCCAGCCCGGCTCTGTCCCCACATCTGTCCCTGCCCGCACAGCAGTGATTGCTGCTCCCCTGCCCCCCCATTCCTGCATCCTGGGGTGTCCCTGAGCCCTCAGTGCCGTCCCCAGAGCGCTGGGTGTGGCACTGGATCACCCTGCAGGGTTTGGGGTGCTGGGACCCCCCCATTCCTGCATCCTGGGGTGTCCTGATTCCTGCATCCTGGGGTGTCCCTGAGCCCTCAGTGCCATCCCCAGAGCGCTGGGTGTGGCACTGGATCACCCTGCAGGGTTTGGGGTGCTGGGACCCCCCCATTCCTGCATCCTGGGGTGTCCCTGAGCCCTCAGTGCCGTCCCCAAAGCGCTGGGTGTGGCTCTGGATCACCCTGCAGGGTTTGGGGTGCTGGGGCTCCCCCATTCCTGCATCCTGGGGTGTCCCTGAGCCCTCAGTGCCATCCCCAAAGCGCTGGGTGTGGCTCTGGATCACCCTGCAGGGTTTGGGGTGCCGGGAGGGCAGAGAACCCCACGTTCCTGGGAATCTGCACCCCCAGATCCTGGCAGGGCACCTGGCAGGGGGAGATTGGCTCTCCCCAACATTCCTCCCGAGTTGGAGAGGGATTAGGGAGAGGCTGAGAGGGATTAGGAAGGGGTTTGAGGAATAATGACATCCCGGGACAGGAGTGGTGTGAGCCGGGGTGAGAGGGATCAGCGCTGGCTCCTCCTTCCCCTGCCTCATTCCTGCTCCCTGCAACCCCCCGCTGCTGTGGGGCTCAGCCAGAGCCTCCCAGAGCCCGAATTCCATGGGGAATGAGGGCCCTGCTCCATGCCAGTGCCGTGCTGGGGGTGCCCCGGGGTACCAGCACCTCTGATGTTGTGCCTGGCACTGAGTGACCCCGGGCTGGAGGCGTTTGCCTCCCGTGGGAAGCAGCCGGTGGCTGGATGGAGTTTTTCCAGCCTGGAATTGCACACTCGGTGGCTGGATGGAGTTTTTCCAGCCTGGAATTGCACACTCGGTGGCTGGATGGAGTTTTTCCAGCCTGGAATTGCACACTCGGTGGCTGGATGGAGTTTTTCCAGCCTGGAATTGCATGCAGACAGTTTGCTTCCTCACCCAGCTCGGTGTCCCGGGCTGTGGGATCTGATCTTATCTTCCCTGGGTGATCCTTATCTTCCCTGTGTGCTCAGCCATCACCGAGGTTACCATTAAACACGGAATGAGGTGCTTATTCCCAAGTTTTTCCCATTTTTAGCTGCGCTCAGGACAGGAATTGCTGTTCCGGGTGTGACTTTGTGGGGACTTTTGTCCTAAATCCCCTCCAAATCCCTTTGGCCGAGGCAGAGGTGGCCCTGTCACCCTGCTCCTGGGAATGTTCCTGCTGTCTGGGAAGGGCTTTGTCCTTGTCCCGTGGGGTTGCACTGAAACATGGAGAGAGCCACGAGAGGGATGTTATTCCTGGGGATTTTGTGTTTGCTTGTCCCCTTCTGGGGGGCACAGCACCCATGCCACGGGGGGATGTGGCCTTGGGGACACTGGGGCTTCAGTCAGTGTCACCTCAGGAAGAATTTCTCCGTGGAAAGGATAGTCCAGCTCTGGAACAGGGAGGGTTGGAGTGCCTGTCCCTGGAGGTGTGCAGGGAATTTGGGGGTGGCACTCAGGGCTCTGGGCTGGGGACAAGCTTGGACTCGGTGATCCCAGAGGGTTTTCCAGCCTCAGGGATGCCAGGATTGGCACAGGGAGCTGGCAGCAGCTGTGTGCCAGCACAGGGCTGCCCCACCCCACGCTGGTGGCCAGCAGTGGGGACAGGGACCGTGTGCTGGCCCTGGGCTGGGTGGGCTTTGCTGGCAGTGGCCAGAGCAGCGGGGCCACCCCCAGCCCCACAAACAGCCCTTTGTTCCCTGCAGAGAAAAGGCATTCTCCGTGCCCCGGGGGGACAGGGGACAGCCAACACAGGCTGCTTTGTCCCCACAGCAGACACTGGTTGTTGTTCTGGGTGGGTTTGGGGGCGGGGGGCTGCAGGGCTGGGATGGGATAATGGGATAATGGGATGGCTCATCCCTGCCTGTGCCTTATTCCTGCTCTTTGGGAGGCAGGAGCTGATGGCCAGGGCTGGAATATCCCAGCTCCCCACCCAGGTGATGATTGCTGGTGAGAGGGGTGAAGGATGGGCTGGCTGTCCTCAGGTTGGTGTGGCACATCCCAAAATCATGGAGTGGTTCAGTGAGAAGGGATCTTAAAGCCATCCCTGCAGTGCCATGGCAGGGACAGCTGCCACTGTCCCAGCTGCCCCCAGCCCCAGTGTCCAGCCTGGCCCCCAGTGCTGTCAGGGATGGGGGGGCTGCTGCCACCACTGCACTGGTTGGTGTTGGTTGGTGCAATCACTCCCAGGGCTTGAGGGGCACTTTCCAATCCCTGTGTGACCCAGGTCCTGCCTCCTTCTCAGAGCCCCATCAGTGTCCTGCCCATCGGGGCTGGGTTGAGGTCAGGGCTCAGCTCTCCGTGCCCCTGGCACGGCCCCAGGTCCTGGCAGCTTGAGTGGCCTCGTGCCTGCTCTGCCCCTGCCTCTGCAGGAGCCTCCTCAGGGACTCCAGGCAGGGCTTTGGAGCACCAAGGATCTTCTGGTGCTGTAAAGCTGCTGAATGTATAAATAATTCCTGCAGCAAGAAGCTCTCAGAAGGCTCACTGACACTTCCAGCTGGGGGGAGCTGGAGAATCATTAATGGTTGAAATGGATGTTTTTTGAATAATTGAAGGTATCTGGAGTAACTGGGTGTTTCTAAAGTGATTCCACACTCTCTCCTGGCTGGATATCAAGGAGGGCTGGAACAGCTCTGGCTCCTGTGAGGAGAACTTGGAATTGTGAAGTGGTTTGGGTGGGAAGGACCTCAAATCTCCCCCATTCCATGGGCAGGGACACCTGCCACTGTCCCAGGTGCTCCCAGCCCTGTCCAGCCTGGCCTTGGCACTGCCAGGGATCCAGGGCTGCTCTGGGTGACCTGTGCCAGCTCCAGCACTGAGCTGTGCTGTCCCCACAGCTGTGATCCCCTGTGATCTCATCCCCAGTTCCTGGGGTTCAGGGGTGTGGGAGCCTGCAGAGGAGCTGTCCCTTGGGGCTGCCACACCAGTGTCCTGTGCTGGGGTGGAGAGTGTTGGGTGTGAGGGCTGGGACAGGGCTTGTTGCAAACAGCCTCCTTTGCCTCAAATCCCTCTGAAAATTCCCTTTTCTCTCTCTGTGGCATCCAGCTCCTCAGGAAAAGGCTGGGGTGGGCTGGGATGGGCTGGGGTGGGTGGGATGAACTGGGATGGCTGGGATGAGCTGGGATGGGCTGGGATGAACTGGAATGCACTGGGCTGGGCTGGGATGAACTGAACTGGGCTGGGCTGGGATGTACTGGGGTGGGCTGGGATGCACTGGGCTGGGCTGGGGCTGCCGTGCTCCCCCTCTCAATCCCCCAGGGATTCTCCAGGGAAGGTGGGCACTCCTGCAGGCTCTGGGAGCACTCCAGGCTCAGAGCCAGGCCTGGCTGGTCCCTGTGCAGGGCTGAGGCCCAGCTGCTGCTGTCCCAGCCCTGAGGGGACCCTGGGAGCAGGGGACAGTGCTCGTGTGGCTGTGACCCTGCCCGGAGCAGTGGCCGTTCTGGCACTGCCCCAGCGCTCCCAGCCAGGCTCCTCCTGCTCCTGTTTAACTCTGGGCTCAGTTTGAATTTCCTGTGTCACAACAACATCCCCCATCCCCTCCCCTGCCCTGCCCCAGGTGTGCCCCAGCCCCGCAGGAAGCAGCAGCTGCAGCTGCTGATGGAGGCCGGGGGGCACGGGGACATGGGAGGGCATGGGGACACCGGAGGGGCAGAGGGACACAGGGGGCAGAGGGACACCGGGGGCAGAGGGACACAGGGGGGACATGGGGACACCGGAGGGGCAGAGGGACACCGGGGGCAGAGGGACACAGGGGGGCAGAGGGACACCAAGGGACATGGGGACACTGGGGGGCAGAGGGACACGGGGGGACATGGGGACACAGGGGGGCAGAGGGACACCGAGGGGCAGAGGGACACGGGGACACTGGGGAGCACTGAGGGGCACAGGGTCACGGGGGGCACAGGGACACCGAGGGGCAGAGGGACACAGGGGGGCACGGGGGCACCGAGGGACACAGGGACACCAGGGGGACAGAGGGGCACGGGGACACCAGGGGGACACAGGGACACGGGGACACCAGGGGACACAGGGACACGTCCTTTCCCAGGAATGCCCAGCTTTCCCAGGAGCTCAGCTGGCATGGCAGGAGAAGGGATGGGGCAGGAAGGGAGCTGAGGGGTGGCAAGTGGCAGAGCCAGGATCAGCTGAGGGAAGTGCTGGGGGTGGCCAGGATCTCTGACTCAGGCTGTTGGTGACAGTCACTAAATTCAGGATGTGCCTGCAGCTGGCTGAAGGGTGGCAGCTGCTGGCTCTGGGAGAACCCCAGGAGCTGAGATTCCCATTGTTCCCAAGAGCTCTTGGTGGTTTTTTTTTGTGTTGAGGATGATGAGCCTGAGACCTCAACAGAGGAGAGGGAACCCTGAGCCCAGGTGAGACCCCACCTGCAGAGCTGCCCCAGCCCTGGGGACACAGCAGCAGCACCTGGAGCTGCTGCAGGGCTGGAGCCCCTCAGTTCCCAGGGATCCAGCCTGGGAGAGCTGGGGGTGCTCACCTGGGCAGGAGCAGGATCCAGGCAGAGCTCAGAGCCCTGCCAGGGCCTGGAGGGGCTCCAGGAGAGCTGCAGAGGGACTGGGGACAAGGCCTGCAGGGACAGGACACAGGGAATGGCTCCCACTGCCACAGGCAGGGCTGGCTGGGATCTTGGGCAGGAATTGCTGGCTGGGCTGGAATTGCCAGAGCAGCTGGGGCTGCCCCTGCATCCCTGGCAGTGCCCCAGGCCAGGCTGGACATTGGGACAGTGGGAGGTGTCCCTGCCATGGCACTGTGGGGAATTTGGGGTCCCTTCTATCCCAAACCATTCCAGGATTTTGTGATCTTGTCTCCGTTTCCCTTTAACTGAGGCTATTCCAGCAAGGTGGCAGGGCTGGCTGTGGGGCACAGCTCAGAGCTGTCAGAGCTGTGATCCTGACCTGTGCATCTCAAGGGATTTTCCTGTCTGGAGCTCCAGCCCAGCCCCTGGCCCTGGGCAGCCTTGGCCAGGGCTGTGTCCAGGGGGACGTGGGCTGGGAGCAGGGCTGTGGTGTCAGAGCACGTGGCCAGGCAGGATCTGCTTGACCCAATCCCTGTTAGCCCAGTCCCTGTGGATATTTGGTGCCCAGTTTGGCTCCAGCCTTTCCATTTTGGGCCCAGGGCTATAAATGGCCCCTTTCCCTTTTCCTCTGCTGGTCTTGCTAAATCCAGCTGTGGCTGCCTGGTGGTGAGCAGGACCCTGGGGACACGTCTGGCCTCCCAAAATAGCCCTTCCCTGGTGCTCCCTCCTGCTTTCCCAGCCCCATTCCGTGGCCAGGGCCTGGCTCCTGGCGTGGTCCCTGGAAATGGGATCATCCCTGAGCAGGGATCCCTCCAGAAAGGGCTGCAATGTGTCCCCTCTCCCCAGCAGAATCCTCGGGGTTTGTGATTCCCAGCTGGGTCTGTGAAGGATGTGGGGCCTGGCAGGGGCTGTGACAGGAGCTGCTGTCACCCCAGGCTGTCCCAGCAGGATTTAGGGTCGGGAATGGTGTGGGCTGGGGGGCAGGGAGGGTTTGGGGTGCTCCCAGTGCTCCATAAAGCCCCAGGGAGGCAGGAGCTGTTTGGGAAAGGCCAGCAGGGAGATGAGAGCAGGGAATGCAGCTTGGACTGGGGGTTCTGCCTGTGTTGGGGTCACAGGAGTGCTGGTGTGAAGGACAGGTATCTGCCAATAAAGGTAGAAATGGAGAATGTAAAATCTCTTTGAAATGGAGAATGCAAACCCCCTCCCTCCAAATCATTATAAATTTGAAATTAAGGGGCTCTCAGGCAAAGATGTGGGAATTAGGAATAACAGTTCTTTACTGGGAAAATTAAAATAGAAATGCAGGATTACAAGAACAATCCCAACCCCTGCCAGAGTCAGAATCCAAGCTGACACCCGTCAGTCAGTCAGGGTGTTGGCACAGTCCCATTCCATGGTGGCTGCATCCTCCTGCAGGGGCAGATGTGGCTCAGCTGGAGCAGTGCTCCTGGAGAAGGAGCAGTTCCCTCTGAAGGTGCAGGGATGATGTGGCAGGGTCTGGTTTTCCTCTGGGATCCAGTGGCAAAGGCTGCTCTGCTGTTCCAAATGTCAGTTTTTATCTGGGTAGGAAAGGCTTGGCTCCTGCCCTGGCTGGAGCATCTCCCATGGGATGATGGAATTTTATCAGCCATGCCCTGGGACTCACTGGCCATGAACAGGAGATCTCTCCTGGAGGGAGGATGGGCTGTGGGAAGATAAAGATGATTGCCCCAGCTGGTTTAAAGCTGGCCCATGAGCAGATAATGTGTGCCAGGAGATCAGGGGCACTGCCCCACCTGGGGACAGATGGGGACAGAACACACATTGCTGTCACACCAACCCCACCCAGCAGGGAGGGGAGCTGTGGCTGCAGAGGGGCAGAGCTGCTGCCCCAGTGCTGCTCCCGGCCCCAGAGGGGCTCTGGCAGCTCTTGGCTCCTCGTTCCCTGCGGGGTGGGCAGAGCTGCTCCCCTGTCCCTGTCCCTGTCCCTGTCCCTGTCCCTGTCCGTGTCCGTGCTGTCCCTGTCCCTCTGACCCCCTGGTGTCCCCGCAGGCAGCGGGGATGGGCAGGGACAGATCCTGCAGCGCTTCCCGGAGAAGGACTGGGAGGACAATCCCTTCCCCCAGGGCATCGAGCTGGTGAGTGCTGGGGACCGCGGGGGACAGGGGGGAGGGGACACCGGGACACGGCCCACGGGGCTGGCTGGGGGGCAGGAGGGAGTGAAACTCTCCACAAACGGGGGGATCAGTGTGCAGGCTCCTCTCCCAGCCCCTCTGCACCCCCTCCTTTCCAGGGTCAGCTGCTGGGGTGCTGCAATGCCTCCTGGAGCAGCCATGTCCAAACATCCTTCTGTGTTTTTACCCTCAATGCTTTAATTTCAATTTTATTTTATTTTTATTTTATTTTTATTTTTTATTTTGATTTTAATTTTAATTTCGTTTAATTTTAATTTTAATTTCAATTTTAATTTCTAATTTAAATTTTATTTTAATTTCATTTTAGTTTTAATTTAGTTGCCCCCACGTGGATGCAGCCCTCGTGTCCCCAGCCCCTCAGGAGCCTGGCCAGGCCGAGGCTGGATGCTGGGTTTGGGGTCTGGGTGCTCCCCCAGCTCCCTGGACACAGTCATGGCCCTGCCCATCACACTGGGACCAGGGGGGTCACTGGCTCCTCATGCCATTGCTGCTGGCAGTGTCCAGCTCCTCTGCCCATCCTGTGTCCCCTGAAATTCCAGTGCAGTCTGTGACCTTTCTAAGCTGTTTCATCCCAGGCAAAAACACACATTTATTTTTATTTTTCTGCTCTGAGTTTCCTGGTGTCTGCAAGGACCTGGGAACTGTCCCAAGCAGGAGCAAAGCTGCCTTTTTTTTTTTTTTTTTTTTTTCCCCCAAGGGTCAAACTGTCCAGCCAAAAAATCCCAAGAATTTAAACAATTGGAGCCCTGTGCTGTTGGGAGCCAGGGGTGGCTTCCCACAAGCTCTCAGAGTGTCCTGGGGGAGCAGCACGTGGGGCTGGTCCCAAGGCAGCTCGGGAAATCCACAGGATCCCATCCCAGGGAGGGTGGGATGTGACACTCTGCTCAGGGCTGATCCTCCCTGGCAGCTTTTTGGGGAAAAACACCATTCCCAGGGTGTGCAGGGAGCTGGAATTTGGAGCTCCTGGCCCTGTGCAGTGTCCAGTGGCAATTCCCAATAGAAATATCTCATTTTAATGGTTTGGGTTCTTGTGGGGACGGGCACAGGGTGGGGATAAATCACCCTGGGGTGCCAGGAGCTGCCTGGTGAGGGAATTCCAGGGGTGAGGGAATTCCCAGGGGTGGGGGCAGACATTCCCAGGGGTGAGGGCATTCCAGGGGAGCCACTGTAGAGCCCAGGAATGGGGCTGGAACAGGGGGATGCTGGTGGGAATGCAGATTCCTGTAAATCCAGGGGCTCAGGGCCATTCCCACTCTCCCTTTCAGATCCTTCCTCAGCACTGGGGTTTAAGACCTGCCCTGCCATGATCCCACAGGTCTGCCAGGCTCAGTGTGGGATTTTCCATCTCCCCAGGCAGCTCTGGGATGGGAGAGCTGGGAGAGCTGGGAATGGAGGGAATTCCCTGGGAAGGGGAGCTTGGGGTGGGAATTTGGGCAGGAATTGCTGGCTGGGCTGGAATTGCCAGAGCAGCTGGGGCTGCCCCTGCATCCCTGGCAGTGCCCCAGGCCAGGCTGGACATTGGGGCTGGGGGCAGCTGGGACAGTGGGAGGTGTCCCTGCCATGGCACTGGAGGGAATTTGGGGTCCCTTCCCACCCAAACCATCCCAGGATTCCCTGGTGAGGTGAGCACAGGTGTGTCCAAGCTTTGCTCCCTGGTGCCAGCACAGGGGTGCCTGCCCTGCCTGAGGGTCCCAAATTCCAGAGGGTGGGAGCTGCTGGCAGGAAGGTCCCCATGCTGGTTGGGTTTGGGCCCTGGTGGCTGAGCCTCACCCGGTGTGTCCAGGGAATCCTGGAAAGGTTTGGGTGGGAAGGGACCCCAGAGCCCCCCAGTGCCCCCCCTGCAGTGCCATGGCAGGGACACCTCCCAGTGTCCCCCAGTGTCCAGCCTGGCCATCCCAATGCCCAGACATTGCTGGGGCTGGCAGCCACAGCCCAGCCCTCAGAGCCAGCAGCTGCTTTGGGAACGCTCCAGAGGGAGCAGAGGCACCAGCACTGCCCCTGCCTGGCAGCAGCAGGAAAAATCAACCAGCAGCAGCAGGGCTTGGGACAGCAGGGGCAGGATCCTTGGGAAAGGAATCCTTGGGAAAGGCTGTGGAGTAACTGGGGAGGGAGGAGGGGACAGCCCCAGGTCAGGCTCTGCTCCAGGGAACAGGGACAGGGGGTGAGGGAACAGCCTCAGGGTGCATTTTGGGGAATTCCCTCCTGGAAAGGGCTGGCACAGGTTGGAGTGCCCATCCCTGCAGGGACTTCAGAGCCCTGGGGAGGTGGCTCTTGGGGACAGGGTGAGTGGTGGCCGTGGCAGTGCTGGGAATGGTTGGACTGGGCTGCTCAGGGGGCTTTTCCACCCCAAACAGTTCCATGATCCTGCTCTGTCCATGGGAGCTGTGTTTTTGCTTCCCTTCACCTGTGGCACCTCAGGTGCCACCATGGGTCAGGTGGGGCTGGCTCTGGGGCACACCTGTCCTGGCCCTGCCCATTCCCAGGCTTTTCCTTCCTGGAAGGTGCAGGTGAGGTGTGGCCCTGGGGGTGACATCATGGGGCTCCTGCAGGGTGAATGATCCAGGTGGGACCCAGTGAGGTCACACTGGGCTGGGAGTGACTCTGGCATTTCCCCACGCTGTCACCTGATCCAGGTGTCACCTGCTGCTGTTTGAGGGGACCCATCCTCTCAGCAGGTGCTGTTTTTAGGGAGCTGACTCCTTATCCCACAGCCTGGGGAGAATTCCCAAGTGGTTGGTGGGGTTTGGGGCCTGTCTCTCAGGGGAGGGTGACACCGAGGTCCTGGAGTGCATCCCTGTCTGGGATGGGGCAGTGGGAATGCTGGGTGGGACCCAGGACAAGGGAGAGGGTTTAAAACTAAAAGAGGGGAGATTTAGATGGGATCTTGGGCAGGAATTGCTGGCTGGGCTGGAATTGCCAGAGCAGCTGGGGCTGCCCCTGGATCCCTGGCAGTGGCCCAGGCCAGGCTGGACACTGGGGCTGGGGGCAGCTGGGACAGTGGGAGGTGTCCCTGCCATGGCACTGCAGGGGTGGCACTGGGGGGGCTCTGGGGTCCCTTCCACCCAAACCATCCCAGGATTCCCTGAATCCATGGTCCTGACCCAGCAGCTCTGTGTGCTCCTGGCCCCTCATTCCCACAGTGCCAGGAGATCTCGGGGTGGAGTGGGAGCAGTGGGGGGGAATTCCCACATGGGGACAGTGACAGTGGATGGAGAGAGGCTGTGGGGTGGAGAGGCCCCAAATGCCCCTTTCCAAGGACACACAATCTGGGAAGCAGCTCCTGGGGTGCTTTTTCCTCCTGTCCCTCCTGCTGCCACCCCCAGGACCCGGCCCAGGCCCAGCTCCCATCCCGTGGGCTCTGCCCAGGGGGACAGGAGGACCCAGGGGCACTGTGAGCAGTGAGGAAGCTCAGGGGATCCCCTCGTGTTCCTGAGGGAGCTGGAGCAGGGTTCCTCAGGGTTCCTCAGGGTTCCTCAGGGTTCCTCAGGGTTCCTCAGGGCTCCTCAGGGTTCCTCAGGGTTCCTCAGGGCTCCTCACCTGCTCTCCTGGATTTGCTGAATTCCCGTGTTCTCAGCCCCAGCAGGAGCTGGGGATTTTCCACAGCTCCTCAGCAGCCAAGTGCAGCCCTGAGGAAATGAAAGAAACCCCCTGAGAGCTGGGGGAGCCCTGGGGCCACCCGGGCCCTGGGAGGGGTTTGGGCAGTGACAGTGACACAGCCAGCCCCGTGTTTGTGCCAGGGGAGTGGTGCCACCTCCTGGAGCCACTCCAGAGCCCGTGTCCCTCCTGTCCCCTTTCCCTCTGGGCTCTGTGTGCTGCTGCCACACAGAGGGGTGTCTGGTATGGGCTGGGCTGGGGGTGTGCAGAGTCTGAGGTCTCTGTTCTATGGGGCTGTGCAGAGTTTGGGGGCTGTGCAGAGTTTGGGGTCTCTATTCCATGGGGGTCTGTGCAGAGTTTGGGGTCTCTGTTCCCTGGGGGGAGCTTCCCCAGGAGCTGGGGGGCTCCTGCCTGGCCAGGCTGTCCCATCCCATCCCATCCCATCCCATCCCATCCCATCCCATCCCATCCCATCCCATCCCATCCCATCCCATCCCATCCCATCCCATTATCCCATCCCAGTTCCCCAGGCAGCTCCCACTGTCCCTGTGGAAGGACAGCAGGGGATGCCCTGGCCCTGCTTCCCCCCGGAGGGGATTTGGGAATTCCCAGAGCCGGCCCAGCAGGGTTGGCAGCTCCCAGGAGCCCGGGGGGCTCCCCCTGCTGCTGGCCCGGGGCTGTGAGAGCTGTGGGTCAGGCTGTGGGTCAGGCTGTGGCTGTGGCTGTGGGTGTGGGTCAGGCTGTGGGTCAGGCTGTGGCTGTGGGTCAGGCAGTGGGTCAGGCTGTGGGTGTGGCTGTGGGTGTGGGTCAGGCTGTGGGTCAGGCTGCGGATCAGGCTGTGGGTCAGGCTGTGGGTGTGGGTGTGGCTGTGGGTGTGGGTCAGGCTGTGGGTGTGGCTGTGGGTCAGGCTGTGGCTGTGGCTGTGGGTGTGGGTCAGGCTGTGGATCAGGCTGTGGGTCAGGCAGTGGCTGTGGGTCAGGCTGTGGCTGTGGGTCAGGCTGTGGCTGTGGCTCAGGCTGTGGGTCAGGCAGTGGCTGTGGCTCAGGCTGTGGGTCAGGCTGTGGCTGTGGGTCAGGCTGTGGGTCAGGCTGTGGCTGTGGCTGTGGGTCAGGCAGTGGCTGTAGGTGAGGCCAGCGCCCCCCAGCCGCTGCCAGCCCTCCCTCCCTCCCTCCTCCCCCCTGTCCCCCCAGTTCTGCCAGCCCAGCGGGTGGCAGCTGTTCCCCGAGAGGAACCCCCCGACCTTCTTCGTGGCCGTGCTGACCGACATCAACTCGGAGCGGCACTACTGCGCCTGCTTCACCTTCTGGGAGGCGCTGGAGAGCCCGCAGGTACCGCGGGACAGGGACAGGGACGGGGACGGGGACAGGGGGACAGAGCCCGCAGGTACCGCGGGACAGGGACGGGGGGACAGAGCCCGCAGGTACCGCGGGACAGGGACAGGGACGGGGACAGAGCCCGCAGGTACCGCGGGACAGGGACAGGGGACAGAGCCCGCAGGTACCGCGGGACAGGGACAGGGACGGGGACAGAGCCCGCAGGTACCGCGGGGACAGGGACAGGGACAGGGGGACAGAGCCCGCAGGTACCGCGGGACAGGGACAGGGACGGGGGGACAGAGCCCGCAGGTACCGCAGGACGGGGACAGGGGACGGGGGGGAGCCCGCAGGTACCGGGGGACAGGGACAGGGACAGGGGCTGTGCCACAGGAAAGCAGACCCTGGGACAGGCAGGAGCATCCCTTAACCCCTAAGCCGGGCTGGTTTGTGTCTCCCCAGCCCCAGAGCCACTCGAGGAATGGGGAGGGTGAGGAGGAGGAGGAGGAGGCTTCATCCCCCGTGCAGCCTGCGCAGCTCTTCGCTCCCAAGAGCCTGGTGCTGGTGTCGCGGCTGGACCACGCCGAGGTGTTCCGGGTGAGCTCCAGGGCAGGGAGCTGAGCTGGGAGCCCCTGCCTTGCCCTGCCCAGCCCTGCCCTGCCCTGCCCTGCCCTGCCCTGCCCTGCCCTGGGGCTGGCAGCAGCCCTGCCCTGCCCTGCCCTGCCCTGCCCTGCCCTGCCCTGCCCTGGGGCTGGCAACAGCCCTGCCCTGCCCTGCCCTGCCCTGCCCTGCCCTGGGGCTGGCAGCAGCCCTGCCCTGCTCTGCTCTGCCCTGCCCTGCCCTGCCCTGCCCTGCCCCTGGGGCTGGCAGCAGCCCTGCCCTGCCCTGCCCTGCCCTGCCCTGGGGCTGGCAACAGCCCAGCCCTGCCCTGCCCTGCCCTGCCCTGCCCTGCCCTGCCCTGCCCTGCCCTGCCCTGGGGCTGGCAGCAGCCCTGCCCTGCCCTGCCCTGCCCTGCCCTGCCCTGGGGCTGGCAGCAGCCCTGCCCTGCCCTGCCCTGCCCTGGGGCTGGCAACAGCCCAGCCCTGCCCTGCCCTGCCCTGCCTGCCCAGGGGCTGGCTGCAGCCCAGCCCTGCCCTGCCCTGCCCTGCCCTGCCCTGGGGCTGGCAGCAGCCCTGCCCTGCCCTGCCCTGGGGCTGGCAACAGCCCTGCCCTGCCCTGGGGCTGGCAGCAGCCCTGCCCTGCCCTGCCCTGCCCTGCCCTGCCCTGCCCTGCCCTGGCACCCCAGAGCTCTGCCAGCTGCTGCAGAGCAGGAACAGCCCCAGGGTGTGAGGAACAGCCCGTTCCTGCAGCACTGCCTGTGCTGGCTCCAAAGGTGCTGCATTGTGAGCCTGGGAGGGGCTGGGAGCTGTGTGGGTTGTATCCATGGGGATGGGGCTGGGAGAGTCCAGCCTGGGAGAGGGAAATGCTCCAGGGAGAGCTCAGAGCCCTGCCAGGGCCTGGAGGGGCTCCAGGAGAGCTGCTGAGGGACTGGGGACAAGGCCTGCAGGGACAGGACACAGGGAATGGCTCCCACTGCCACAGGCAGGGCTGACTGGGATCTTGGGCAGGAATTGCTGGCTGGGCTGGAATTGCCAGAGCAGCTGGGGCTGCCCCTGCATCCCTGGCAGTGGCCAAGGCCAGGCTGGACATTGGGGCTGGGGGCAGCTGGGACAGTGGGAGGTGTCCCTGGCTTTCTGTGGAGTGGGAATTCCCTGAAATACAGGATCTGGGACAGCAGAGTGGGGCCCTGCCAGGCAAAAGCTGGGGCAGCTCCAGGGAATGGGGTCACCTCACTTGTTCCCAAAGTCAGAGGTGTCCTGGCAGCTGCACACAAACAATTCCCAGCTCCTCGTTCCAGCACCCAGGAATCTGAGCTTTGTCTTCCCTCATTATTCCAGTGGGCAGGGGATAATCCTGCTCTTCCCTCACCATTCCATTGTGCCAGACTCTGCCTGGCCCTTCTCTCCAAATCCCAGCTTTTTGTTTTCCCTCTTCCTCAGTGCACTGGGGACATGGCTGGAAAACAACACCCCAAGGGTGCCTGGAACACAAATTCCTCAGATCCCTCATTCCCAGCTTGTCTTTAGGGCTGGTGCCCCAGATTCCCTGTGAGCTGGGGCTGCTGTTGCTTCCCAGCTGGAATGGGCTGTTTTTGTGGGAAGGGACCCACAGTGACCAGCCAGAGTCCAGGTGTGCCTTCAGGGGCATCACCCAAATTCTGGGCATCTGGGAAGGATCTCCTCCCATTGCATCTTTGGGGTCTGTGTGGGGCTGGGAGTGTGGCAGGCTGGGGCAGCCCAGCTGCTCCCACAGAGCTCTGGCCTTGGGGACACTCAGGAAGGGGCTGGGGACAAGCCCTGGGAGTGTCCCCAGCTGCCAGCCCTGCTCAGCCCTGCCCTGCTCCCCTCTCCAGAACAGCCTGGGGCTCATCTACACCATCTACGTGGACGGGCTGAGCGTGTCCCTGGAGAACGTCATCGGGAACCTGCTGACCTGCACCATCCCCATCACGGGGGGAGCACAGGTGGGTGTGTGCTGTGCTGCTGTCCTGTCCTGCTGTCCTGCTGTCCTGTGCTGCTGTGCTGCTGTCCCTCTGTCCTGCTGTGCTGCTGTCCTGCTGTCCTGCTGTCCTGCTGTGCTGCTGTCCTGCTGTGCTGCTGTCCTGCTGTGCTGCTGTCCTGCTGTCCTGTCCTGCTGTCCTGCTGTGCTGCTGTGCTGCTGTCCCTCTGTCCTGCTGTGCTGCTGTCCTGCTGTCCTGCTGTCCTGCTGTGCTGCTGTCCTGCTGTGCTGCTGTCCTGCTGTCCTGTCCTGCTGTCCTGCTGTGCTGCTGTCCTGCTGTGCTGCTGTCCTGTGCTGCTGTGCTGCTGTGCTGCTGTCCTGCTGTCCTGCTGTCCTGCTGTGCTGCTGTCCTGCTGTCCTGCTGTCCTGCTGTCCTGCTGTGCTGCTGTGCTGCTGTCCTGCTGTCCTGCTGTCCTGCTGTCCTGCTGTCCTGCTGTCCTGTGCTGCTGTCCTGCTGTCCTGTCCTGCTGTCCTGTGCTGCTGTCCTGCTGTCCTGCTGTCCTGCTGTCCTGCTGTCCTGTCCTGCTGTCCTGCTGTCCTGCTGTCCTGCTGTCCTGCTGTCCTGTCCTGCTGTCCTGCTGTCCTGCTGTCCTGCTGTCCTGCTGTCCTGTCCTGCTGTCCTGCTGTCCTGCTGTCCTGCTGTCCTGCTGTCCTGTGCTGCTGTGCTGCTGTCCTCCTGTGCTGCTGTCCTGCTGTCCTGCTGTCCTGCTGTCCTGTCCTGCTGTCCTGCTGTCCTGCTGTCCTGCTGCCCTGCTGTCATGCTGTCCTGCTACCCTGCTGTCCTGTTGTCCTTCTGTCCTGTGCTGCTGTCCTGTGCTGCTGCCCTGCTGTCCTGTCCCTGTCCCTGTCCCCCCCAGCCCTGCTCCCCACACTCTGGGCCCCATGGGCAGGCTCTGGCAGTGCCCTGCTGCCTCCCCCAGTGCTTCCAAGCACAAATCCTCCAAGCTCAGATCCTCCATGAGCCAAGGGGCTGCTGCTGGCCTGGCAGGGGCACAGGGGCTGCAGCAGCAGCAGCAGCAGCTCCTGTGGGTGCTGCTCAGTCCATGCCAGCCCTCCCTGCTCTGTGGGCACCCCCAGGGTCTGGCTGTGCTCAGCCCTGCTCCAGAGCTGAGTGGGCACGGGCCATCTGTGACAGCAGGGCTGGGACAGCTGAGGGGACACGGGCCAGCAGGGCCAGCACTGCAGCCTGGAGCTCTCCTGGGGGCACTGGCCTGGTGCTGAAGCCCTGGCTGTGCCAGGTCCTATGCCAGTAATTGTGTCCCTGTCTGTGTCCCTGGCTGTGCTGGGTCCTGTGCCAGGTCCTGTGTCCCTGTCTGTGTCCCTGTCTGTGCTGGATCCTGTGTCCCTGTCTGTGCCAGGTCCTGTGTCCCTGTCTGTGTCCCTGTCTGTGCTGGATCCTGTGTCCCTGTCTATGCCAGGTCCTGTGTCCCTGTCTGTGTCCCTGTCTGTGTCCCTCTCTGTGCCAGGTCCTGTGTCCCTCTCTGTGTCCCTGTCTGTGCCTGTGCCCCTGAGCAGCAGCAGCCTCTCTGGAGCTGAAGCCACCAGCCCCTGCAGTCCCCTCAGAGCCATGTGTCCCTGCAGCCTGCCCTGCCCCTGGGCCCAGCACATGGGGCTGGGGGCTGGGGACAGCAGCCTTGTGCCCGGGGCTTTCGTGCCCTGCTGCCACTGGGGTGTCCCTGTGGCTGTGTCCCCATGTGCCTTCCCTGGGGCTGAGCTCCCCTTCCCCAGCACAGCGTGCCACGGGTGATCCCACTGCCAGGCTGCTCCAGTGGGGGACCTGGGCCAGGCTGGGACGGCACTGGGGGCACTGGGACAGCACTGGGGGCACTGGGACAGCAGCAGAGGGCACTGGGACAGCACTGGGGGCACTGGGACAGCAGTGGGGGCACTGGGACAGCAGCAGAGGGCACTGGGACAGCACTGGGGGCACTGGGACAGCACTGGGGGCACTGGGACAGCAGCACAGGGCACTGGGACAGCACTGGGGGCACTGGGACAGCAGCACAGGGCACTGGGACAGCAGCACAGGGCACGGGGACAGCACTGGGGGCACTGGGACAGCACTGGGGGCACTGGGACAGGCCCCTGGTGCCCCCAGAGGTGTTCCCTCCCCGCTGTGCCCTGGCCCCTGTCACAGCAGGATTTGGGGCTGGTGCTGCCCCACTTTTGGGGCTCCCTGTGGCACTGGAGTGATGCAGGTCCCGGGGGCTTGTGGGGCTGGGGGAGGCAGCCAGGGCAGGGCAGGGAGCACAGTGAGGAGCTGCTGTGCCAGGGCAGTGCCAGGGGCTGTGCCAGGGCTGTGCCAGGGCTGTGCCAGGGCTGTGCCAGGGGCTGTGCCAGGGCTGTGCCAGGTCAGTGCCAGGGCTGTGCCAGGGCTGTGCCAGGGCAGTGCCAGAGCTGTGCCAGGGCAGTGCCAGGGCAGTGCCAGGGCAGTGCCAGGACAGTGCCAGGGCAGTGCCAGGACAGTGCCAGGGCTGTGCCAGGGCTGTGCCAGGGCTGTGCCAGGGCAGTGCCAGGGCAGTGCCAGGGCTGTGCCAGGGCTGTGCCAGGGCAGTGCCAGAGCTGTGCCAGGGCTGTGCCAGGGCTGTGCCAGGGCTGTGCCAGGGCAGTGCCAGGGCAGTGCCAGGGCTGTGCCAGGGCTGTGCCAGAGCTGTGCCAGAGCTGTGCCAGAGCTGTGCCAGGGCAGTGCCAGGGCAGTGCCAGGGGCTGTGCCAGGGCTGTGCCAGGGCTGTGCCAGGGCTGTGCCAGAGCTGTGCCAGGGCTGTGTCAGGGGCTGTGCCAGGGCAGTGCCAGGGCTGTGCCAGGGCAGTGCCAGGGCAGTGCCAGGGGCTGTGCCAGGGCTGTGCCAGAGCTGTGCCAGGGCTGTGTCAGGGGCTGTGCCAGGGCAGTGCCAGGGCTGTGCCAGGGCTGTGCCAGGGCTGTGTCAGGGGCTGTGCCAGAGCTGTGCCAGGGCAGTGCCAGGGCAGTGCCAGGGCAGTGCCAGGACAGTGCCAGGGCAGTGCCAGGGCAGTGGCAGGGCAGTGCCAGGGCAGTGCCAGGGCAGTGCCAGGACAGTGCCAGGGCAGTGGCAGGGCAGTGCCAGGGCTGTGCCAGGGCAGTGCCAGGGCTGTGCCAGGACAGTGCCAGGGCAGTGCCAGGGCAGTGCCAGGGCTGTGCCAGGACAGTGCCAGGGCAGTGCCAGGGCAGTGCCAGGGCAGTGCCAGCTCCCAGCTTTGCAGGCTTTGCTGTCCCTTCCCGTGGGATGTGCCCGGATCCGGCTCCCCCCGGCAGGAGCAGCCCCAGCCCAGCTCCTGTGCCAGCCTGGCTGGGCTGGGCTGGGCTGGGCTGGGCACAGATCCCTGCCCCCAGCTGGGCTCTGCGCCGTGGGAACGGGCACCGTGTGACAGCAGGGACACCTGGGTGCTGGCACTGTGTGACAGCGGGGACAGCAGGGTGCTGGCACTGTGTGACAGCAGGGACACCTGGGTGCTGGCACTGTGCACAGCAGGGACAGCAGGGTGCTGGCACTGTGTGACACCAGGGACAGCAGGGTGCTGGCACTGTGCACAGCAGGGACAGCAGGGTGCTGGCACTGTGTGACAGCGGGGACAGCAGGGTGCTGGCACTGTGTGACAGCGGGGACACCTGGGTGCTGGCACTGTGTGACAGCAGGGACACCTGGGTGCTGGCACTGTGTGACAGCAGGGACAGCAGGGTGCTGGCACTGTGTGACAGCAGGGACACCTGGGTGCTGGCACTGTGCACAGCAGGGACACCTGGGTGCTGGCACTGTGTGACAGTGGGGACACCTGGGTGCTGGCACTGTGCACAGCAGGGACACCTGGGTGCTGGCACTGTGTGACAGTGGGGACACCTGGGTGCTGGCACTGCCCTTGGCCTGGCTCTGCTGCTCTCCTGCCGTGCCCAGCGCTGCTTCCCGGGGCTGTGGGCACTGCTGGCACTCCATGGCTGGCTGTGGCTCCTGTCCTGTCCCACTGTCCCTGTCTTTGTGTCCCTGTCTGTGTGTCCCTGTCTGTGTTTGTGGGTTCCTGTCCCACTGTCACTGCTGGTGTCCCTGTCTGTTTCTGTGGGCTCCTGTCCCACTGTCCCTGCTGGTGTCCGTGTCCCCTCTGTCCCTGTCTGTGTGTCCTAACTGACTGTGCTCTCTGTCTGTCCCACCTCAGCCTGACGTGGAGGATGAAGCCGTGGTACGAACTCCTTTTCTTTCCCACCTTCTTTCCCTGCCCCTTTTCTCTCCCCTCATTAGCAGCCTCTCTGTTAATTGCTGTGACCCAGCCCCGGGTTCCTGTGTCCCCCTGGGCTCTGGGAAGGGCTGAACCCCTCTCTGGGTGTCCCCCTGGGGCTGTGACAGCCCAGCTCGGGGCTCTGGCTCTGCCCACGGTGCATTTTGGGACCTGGCAGCTCTGGCCAGGAGGTGGCTGCAGGGGGAACGCTGTGAGGAGTGGAAAGAGCAGGAGAGGGGTCTGGGGCAGCCTGGGGCTGTGTGAGTGTCCCTGGGAATGTTCAGTGGTATCAGGAGGGGCCATGGGGACACTGCAGGAGGTGCCCTCCTTCCCTCAGCCCAGGGACCCACTCAAGCACTCAGTGGGTGCATCTTCTTCTCTTTCCTTTTTCTTTCCCTATTTCCCTTTCCCTTTTTCCCTTTCCCTTTTTCCCTTTCCCTTTTTCCCTTTCCCTTTTTCCCTTTCCCTTTTTCCCTTTCCCTTTTCCCTTTTCCCTTTCCCTTTCCCTATTTTCCTTTCCCTATTTCCCTTTTCCCTTTCCCTTTTCCCTTTCCCTTTTCCCTTTCCCTTTCCCTTTTTCCCTTTCCCTTCCCCCAGCAGAGGGGGGTTGTGCTGGGGCACGGTGGCCCTGGCCCTGTTCCCGGGGGGCTCTGGCTGTCCCTGCCCTGTCCCCAGGCTCTGTGGGTGGCCCTGGTGACCAGGTGTGTGTTTCCTTGCAGAGGACCATCTCTCTGGGAGCAGGGGACAGGCAGGTGATCCAGACCCCCATCAATGACTCTCTGCCCGTCAGCAGCTGCAGCGTGGCCCTGCTCTTCCGCCAGCTGGGTGAGACACAGTGTCCCCACGTGTCCCCATCCTGTCCCCGTGTGTCCCCACCCTGCCCCAGGCCACCTCCTGCACGTGGCTCTGAGCTCTGAGCCTCCCTTCCCTGCTCTGCTATCCCTGCTCCAGGAGGGTGGGACTGGGGCTGGGGTCTGCAGGAGCAGCCCTGGGCTGACACTGGCCTTGTGCCCCCCAGGAAAGGCCACCCTGTCCCTCCAGGAAAGGCCACCCTGTCCCTCCCAGCCCTGTGTCCTCCCAGGAAAGGCCACCCTGTACCCCCAGGAAAGGCCACCCTGTCCCCCCAGAAAGGCCACTCTGTCCCCCCAGGAAAGGCCACCCTGTCCCCCCAGAAAGGCCACCCTGTGCCCCCCAGCCCTGTGTCCCCCAGGAAAGGCCACCCTGTCCCACTCAGCCCTATGTCCCCAGGAAAGGCCACCAGGAGGGACAGAGGCCACCAGGAAGGAAGGAGCACCCCTGGAATCACCAGAACCAGGAGTGGCTCTTTGGGGGGCGCTGAGCCCCTCTCCTGGGCAGGCTGCAGGGATGGGGGGTGGGGCCAGGGCTCCCTGGGGGGGTCAGAGGGACCCCCATTGCTGAGCCCCTGCTGTGCCTGCCCAGGCATCACCAACGTGCTGTTCCTGTTCTGCGCCGCCCTGACCGAGCACAAGATCCTCTTCCTGTCCAGCAGCTACCAGAGGCTGACGGACGCCTGCCGGGCCCTGCTGGCTCTCATGTTCCCCCTCAAGTACAGGTGAGGGTCCCTGAGCCTCCAGCTGTGCCAGCTGTGCCCCTGTCCCACCCTCACTGCCTCCCAGGGTCTGGGGATAACGGGGAATGTCCCAGCCCTGCCTCCCTCTTCTCCCAGAAGGGCTCTGGCAGTGCTGCAAAATGTTCCTGCTGAGCAGGGACAGCACCCAGGGAGCTGGAGCTGTGCCAGGGAGGCTCAGGGTGATGGGAAGGGTCTGGAGAGGCCACACGAGGAGCAGCTGAGGGCACTTGGAATGTTCAGCTGCAGGAGGCTGAGCTCAGAGCTCCCCAGGGGCAGCTCGGGTCCTGCTCCCTGTGACAGGGACAGCACCCAGGGAGCTGGAGCTGTGCCAGGGAGGCTCAGGGTGATGGCAGGAAGGTTCTCCCCTCACCCACAGGCTGCTGGCACTGCCCAGGGATTGGGCACGGCCCCAGAGCTCCAGGAGCTGCCAGGGGTGCCCAGGCTGGGATTGCTGGGGCTCTGTGCAGGGCCAGGAGCTGCACCCAGGATCCCTGGGGGCCCTTCCAGCTCAGGAGATTCTGTGGTTCCATGAGCAGTGAGGTGTTCCCAGCAGTGTCTGGGCCAGGGCAGGGTGGTGGCTCCTGTGGGATGGCTGGGACCCTGCCCCAGGGGAGCTGGGGGGGCCCACAGGGGTGGGAGCACTGCCCTGGCAGCTCTGCCAGGGCCAGGCTGGCACAGGTGGGCTCAGGTTCCTGCCTGCTCCTGTCCCCAGGCTGGCCTGGCCTCCCCAGGCTGCAGAGAGGCTGTTGGTGTCCCAGAGGAACCTGCCTTTCCACAGAATTGTGGGAACCCTGAGCTTGGAAAAGCCCTCCAGAGTCACTGGGTGCCATCTGTGCCTGATCCCCTCCTTGTCCCCAGCCCAGAGCACTCAGTGCCACCTCCAGGGATGGGCACTCCAACCCTCCCTGGGCAGCCCTGCCAAGGCCTGACCACTCTTTCCATGGAGAATTTCTCCTGAAATTCTTCTTTTGGAGTTAGTGGCTCTGCTGGAGCCATTTTCCTTGGTCAGACTTTGATAATAACGGGGATCATGTCGTGGAATCCCAGGAAAAATTGGGTGGGAAGGGACCCCAGAGCCCCCCCAGTGCCACCCCTGCAGTGCCATGGCAGGGACACCTCCCACTGTCCCAGCTGCCCCCAGCCCCAATGTCCAGCCTGGCCTGGGGCACTGCCAGGGATGCAGGGGCAGCCCCAGCTGCTCTGGCAATTCCAGCCCAGCCAGCAATTCCTGCCCAAGATCCCAGCCAGCCCTGCCTGTGGCACTGGGAGCCATTCCCTGTGTCCTGTCCCTCCATCCTTGTCCCCAGTCCCTCTCAGGGCATTTCCAGGGATGGGGCAGCCATTTGGGGTGCCAGGGGGTGCCAGGGTGTGCCAGGGGCACAGCTCTGGGGGTGGGTGGTGTCAGGCTGTGCCAGGACAGGGTGGGGATGGGGCAGGGCTGGGATGGCTGCACTGGGGCAGGGTTTGGGGCTGCTCTTGAGGCTGTTTGTGGTTGCAGTTTCACCTACGTGCCCATCCTGCCTGCCCAGCTGCTGGAGGTGCTGAGCACCCCCACCCCCTTCATCATCGGCGTGCACTCCATCTTCCAGTCAGAGACCCAGGAGCTGGTGAGAGGCCACATGCCCTGTCCTGCTGCCAGGGGCCAGGGACCAGCAGTGAGGGTGTCACAGGCTTGGGTGGCAGCTCAGTCCATCCTGGGGGGGCCCAGGGCCACAGGGTCCATGTGCTCAGCACGGGGTGCAACCAGGTGTCCCACATGAGACAGAGGGGATGGCTGGGACTGAGGGGATGGCTGGGACTGGAGGGAATGGCTGGGACCAGAGGGGATGGCTGGGACCAGAGGGGATGGCTGGGACTGAGGGGATGGCTGGGACCAGAGGGGATGGCTGGGACCAGAGGGGATGGCTGAGAGCAGAGGGAATGGCTGGGTCTGCTGGGAATGGCTGGGAGCAGAGGGGATGGCTGGGACCAGAAGGAATGGCTGGGACCAGAAGGAATGCCTGGGAGCAGAGGGAATGGCTGGGAACAGAGGGAATGGCTGTGTCCCTCTGCTGTCCCCCAGTGAGGGATTCCAGCGTGTTTTTGGGTTTGGGGACAGGGTGGGACACAGGGACTGCTGAGTGCTCAGGGAAGGTGTGGAGGAGCCAGAGCCCAGCCCCAGCCCTTTCCTGAGCCAGCTCACCTGGGCAGCTCCCCCTCCCCTGTGGGGTGTGGGGTGTGGGATTGGGAAGGGGAGCTGTGTCCCCCTGCCCTGTCCCCCTGCCCTGTCCCAGCGCTGTCCCTGCCCCCAGCTGGACGTGGTGATCGCAGACCTGGACGGTGGCACCGTGACTGTCCCCGAGTGTGTGCACATCTCCCTGCTCCCAGAGCCCCTGCTCCAGCAGACAAGGGAGGCCCTGTCCATGGTGAGTCTGTGCAGGGCACTGCCCTTCCCCTTGGCACCCCTGGGATCCACACCCATTCCCTGGTGACACCCTTCCCTTCCCTGGCACTGGCACACGGGGCCAGAGCTGGGAACGGAGCTGGGGCTCCTCTGCCAGCAGGATTGCTGCACTGAGGTCCCTGTTCATAAACTGGGGTCCTGTCTGTGCATGGGGTCCTGTCCATAAACTGGGGTCCTGTCTGTGCACTGGGGTCCTGTCTGTGCACTGGGGTCCTGTTCATAAACTGGGGTCCTGTCTGTGCACTGGGGTCCTGTCTGTGCACTGGGGTCCTGTTCATAAACTGGGGTCCTGTCTGTGCATTGGGGTCCCATCCTTTCCTTGGGGTCCTGTCCATGCCTTGGGATCCTGTCACAGGGACCGTTCCTGATCCCGTGGCCTCTGGCCAGCACTCTAGGAATGGCTCACATTTCCATGGGAGCAGGGATTCCTCTGTGAGCCTTCATTCCTGCCTTGGGTGCTGCTGCCCTGACCCAGTGACCATTCCCATCCTGTGGCCATTCCCATCCCATGGCCATTCCCATTCCAGTGGCCATTCCCCATTCCAGTGGCCATTCCCATCCCGTGGCCATTCCCATCCCATGGCCATTCCCATCCTGTGGCCATTCCCATTTCAGTGGCCATTCCCATTCCAGTGGCCATTCCCCATCCAGTGGCCATTCCCCATCCAGTGGCCCCTGCTGCCCAGCAGTGCCTGGGGAGTTCCTTTGGCCGAGATTCCTGGGAATGGGGCTCTGGCTCCCAGCTCAGGCAGGAAGCAGCTGTGGCCTGGCTGCTCCTGTGTTCCTGAGGCGCTGCTGGAACAGATCCCTGGGATCCCAGTGCTTCCCAAGGCAGGCTCAGAGCACTCCTGATCCCCCATGGTTTGTCCCCAGGCCCCTCAGACCTTGTCCCTGGGGCTCTGGGGGAATCTCCTTGGCCTCTCCAGCCAGGATGGGGCCTGAGCTGAGTGTCCTCCCTGGGCAGGTCCTGGACCCGGAGCTGGAGGTGGCCGACCTCGCCTTCCCCCCTTCCACCATCTCTGCCTCTTCCCTCAAGATGCAGGTGAGTGGTGGGAGGGAGAGGGACCCTGTGTGAGGGGCTGTTCCCAGGCCAGGTGAGGGGCTGTTCCCAGTACAGGCGAGGGGCTGTCCCCAGGCCAGGTGAGGGGCTGTTCCCAGGGCAGGTGAGGGGCTGTCCCCAGGGCAGGTGAGGGGCTGTTCCCAGTACAGGTGAGGGGCTGTTCCCAGGGCAGGTGAGGGGCTGTTCCCAGGGCAGGTGAGGAGCTGTTCCCAGTACAGGTGAAGGGCTGTCCCCAATACAGGTGAGGGGCTGTTCCCAGGCCAGGTGAGGGGCTGTTCCCAGTACAGGTGAGGGGCTGTTCCCAGGCCAGGTGAGGGGCTGTCCCCAGGCCAGGTGAGGGGCTGTTCCCAGGCCAGGTGAGGGGCTGTTCCCAGGCCAGGTGAGGGGCTGTTCCCAGGGCAGGTGAGGGGCTGTCCCCAGGCCAGGTGAGGGGCTGTCCCCAGTACAGGTGAAGGGCTGTTCCCAATACTGGTGAGGGGCTGTTCCCAGTACAGGTGAGGGGCTGTTCCCAGGCCCATCCCATGCTCCATTCCAGCCCTGTGCCCACCCCAGCCCTGGCTGGATCCTGCAGTGCCGTGGGCTCTGGATTCTCAGCCAGCCTGGCACAGAAAGGGCATGTTTGGCTTCCAGCATTCCCAGAGCTGCAGAGCTCCCCCTGCTCCCTGAGCAGCTCCAGGGGGGCAGAGCAGTGAACCCCAGGAATCCCAGGGGCTGATCCCTGGGGGAATTGCTGCCCTGTGCCCCCCAGCCCAGGCTGTGCTTGCCCTGCAGGACAAGGAGATCCGGGCCGTGTTCCTGCGCCTGTTTGCTCAGCTGCTGCAGGGCTACCGCTGGTGCCTGCACATCATCCGCATCCACCCCGAGCCCGTCATCCGCTTCCACAAGGTCAGCCCCTGGGATGGCTCTGACATCACTCACTGCACAGCCTTGGGTGGGTTTAGAGCTCTTGGTTCCAGCTGCAGCACCAAAGGAACAGTCAGGAGCCGTTCTCTGAGGTTTCCAAGGTTGTTTATTCTTTCTTACCTAAGGAATTCTTTCCCTGACCTGTGTAGGTCTGTCTGGCAGGTCAGTCAGAGGCACTGCCTGCCCTTGGGGCAGGACTTACCTTTTATACTATAAATTACATACATGATGTTTACAATTACTTTCCAATCCATGACACTCACATTGCACTGTCCAGCTTTCACCCAAACCAATCCAGAGGTGCCATCCTAACCCAAAAGATGGATGGCACAAAGAAGAAGAAAGAAACACATACCATGCCCAAATTCCTCCATCTTGGCTCTGGACCCCTTATTATAAACTATTTTATAAATTCACTTTTCTACCTTCTAACAATCTAATTTATGCTCTACTTATTTTTTGTGACTTGTAATTCTTCCTGCAATGATGGTAATTTTCCCCAGGGACTGAAATCAAACCCACAGGGGTCTTGGGCACTGTGCCAAGGCCTCTGAGCCCAGGTCTGGAGGCGTCCAGGGAAGCCAGGGGAATATCCTGGATTCCCACAAGGGCTGAGTGCAGGAAGCACTCCCTGCTCTGCAGGCAGGCCCTGAGATCCCTGCCAGGCCCAGCTGCATCCCGTGTTTGTCCTTGGGCTGTCCCAGAGCAGTTCCCTGCTCGTGCCCCGGCGTGGCCGGGTGCTGCTGCAGAGCTCAGCCAGGAGGGAGCCCGGGCCTGGAGCTCCTTTTGGGAGATCTTGGCACTGCTGAGGGAACCACCTGCAGCCCTCTGGCTCTGTGTCCCTGAGTGCCTCTGACCTCGTGTTCCTGTGCCCCTGTGTCCCTGTATTCCTGTGTTCCTGTGTTCCTGTATCCTTGTGTTCTTGTGTCCCTGTGTTCCTGTGTCACTCTGACCCTGAGTACCTCTGGCCCTGTGTCCCTGTGTCCCAGAGTCCCTGTGTCCCTGTGCCCCTCTATCCTTCTGTCCCTGTATTCCTTGTGCCCATGTCCCTCTGCTCCTGTATCCGTGTCCCTGCATTCCTGTGTCTCTGTGTCCTCTGTCCCTCTCCCCCATGTCCTGTGCCCCTGTATCCATCTGTCCCTCTCTCCCTGTGCCCCTGGGTCCCTGAGTCCCTGTGTGTGCCCCTCCATGCCAAGGTGACCCCAGTGCCCTTCCCTTGTCCCTTGTCCTGCTGCCGTGTGCCAGAGGCTCAGCTTCCCATGCCGAGCCTGTCCCTGTACCAGCTGGCACAGGGAAGGAGGTGGCAGCGTCCCCGTGCCACCCAGGTGCCCATCTGTCCATCCATCATCTATCATCTATCCATCCATCATCCATCCATCCATCCATCATCCATCCATCATCCATCCATCATCCATCCATCATCATCCATCCATCATCCATCCATCATCCATCCATCCATCATCCATCCATCCATCATCCATCATCCATCCATCCATCCATCCATCCATCCATCCATCATCCATCCATCATCCATCATCCATCATCCATCCATCCATCATCCATCCATCATCCATCCATCCATCCATCATCCATCCATCCATCATCCATCCATCATCCATCCATCCATCATCCATCATCCATCCATCATCCATCCATCATCCATCCATCCATCATCCATCCATCCATCCATCCATCCATCCATCCATCCATCATCCATCATCCATCATCCATCATCCATCATCCATCATCCATCCATCCATCATCCATCCATCATCCATCCATCCATCCATCCATCATCCATCCATCCATCCATCCATCCATCATCCATCATCCATCATCCATCGTCCATCCATCCATCCATCCATCATCCATCATCCATCCATCATCCATCATCCATCCATCCATCCATCATCCATCATCCATCCATCATCCATCATCCATCATCCATCCATCCATCATCCATCCATCATCCATCCATCCATCATCCATCCATCATCCATCATCCATCCATCATCCATCATCCATCATCCATCATCCATCATCCATCCATCCATCATCCATCCATCCATCCATCCATCCATCCATCCATCATCCATCATCCATCCATCATCCATCATCCATCATCCATCCATCCATCATCTATCATCCATCCATCCATCCATCATCCATCCATCCATCCATCCATCCATCCATCATCCATCCATCATCCATCCATCCATCATCATCCATCATCCATCATCCATCATCCATCCATCCATCCATCCATCCATCCATCCATCATCCATCCATCCATCATCCATCCATCCATCCATCATCCATCCATCATCCATCCATCATCCATCATCCATCCATCCATCATCCATCCATCCATCATCCATCCATCATCCATCCATCATCCATCCATCATCCATCATCCCTCCCTCTCTGCCTGTCCCCACCCCTGTGACAGCCCTGTCCCTGTCCCTCCCGTTGCAGGCAGCGTTCCTGGGCCAGCGGGGGCTCACTGAGGACGATTTCCTCACCAAGGTTCTGGAGGGGATGGCCTTTGCTGGCTTTGTCACCGAGCGCGGGGCTCCGTACCGGCCCATCGACCTGTTCGACGAGGTGAGCCTGGGGGCAGCTCTGCATTCCCCCATCCCAGGGTTGGGAGGGGCAGCTCTGCATTCCCCCATCCCAGGGTTGGGAGGGGCAGCTCTGCATTCCCCAATCCCGGGTTTGGGAGGGGCAGCTCTGCTTTCCCCCATCCCAGGGTTGGGAGGGGCAGCTCTGCATTCCCCTATCCCGGGTTTGGGAGGGGCAGCTCTGCATTCCCTCATCCTGACTTTGGGAGGGGCAGCTCCACCTTCCCCAATCCCGGGTTTGGGAGGGGCAGCTCCACCTTCCCAATCCCGGGTTTGGGAGGGGCAGCTCTGCATTCCCTCATCCCGACTTTGGGAGGGGCAGCTCCACCTTCCCCAATCCCGGGTTTGGGAGGGGCAGCTCCTCCTTCCCTCATCCCTGAGTTTGGGAGGGACAGTTCCTCCTTCCTTCATCCCAGGTTTGGGAGGGGCAGCTCCCCTTTCCCCCATCCCACCTTTGGGAAGGGCAGCTTCACCTTCCCCAATCCCGGTTTTGGGAGGGGCAGCTCTGCCTTCCCCCATCCCAGGTGTGGGAGGGGCAGCTCCCCCTTCCTCATCCCTGAGTTTGGGTGGGCAGCTGCCCCTTCCTTCATCCTGGGTTTGGGAGGGGCAGCTCTGCTTTTCCCCATCCCAGGTTTGGGGGGCAGCTCCCCCTTCCCTCATCCCAGCTTTGGGGGAGCAGCTCCCCTTTCCCCCATCCCAGCTTTGGGGGAGCAGCTCTGCATTCCCCAGTCCCAGTTTTGGGGGGGCAGCTCTGCATTCCCCATCCCAGCTTTGGGAGGGTCTCTGGAGCTGTCCCTCTCACCCCTGTCCCTCCCCAGCTCGTGGCCTATGAGGTGAAGCGCATGAAGGCAGAGGAGGGGAACAAGCAGAAAATCCTGAGGCACATCAAGGAGCTGGCAGAGAAACTCTACAAAAACGTGAGTGCTGGAGCCCCCCAGGCAGGAGGGGGATGTGCTGGGGGATGTGGGGCAGGGGGAGCCTGGGGAGGGGGCCTGGGCACTCTGTCCTGTGGTGATGGGGCCTGGTCCCTCCTTGTGCTGCCATGTGTGGTCAGGCACATCCTCAGAGCTCCTGGCAGTGGGATTTAGAGGATCCCAGAATCACCGAGGTTGGAAAAGCCCTCCCAGCCCATCCAGTCCCAGCTGTGGCTTCTCCCACCTTGTCCCCAGCCCAGAGCACTCAGTGCCACCTCCAGGAATTCCTTGGGCACCTCCAGGGATGGGCACTGGGCAGTTCCAAGCCCTGAGCACCCTTTCCATGGGGAAATCCCTGCTGGTGCCCACCCTGAGCCTCCCCTGGCCCAGCTCAAGGTTTCCTGAAGGCAGGAGCTGGGACTGGCTGGCACGGAGCTCCTGGTGGCACTTGGCTCGTGGCTGTGCCACAGCTGAGCCTCCCTGGGGGCTGCTTGGGGGGAGCAGATCCTGGAGGGGATGCAGATTGGGGCTGGGGGCAGAGCAGGGGCAGATTGGGGCTGGGGGCAGAGCAGGGAGGCTGGGGGCAGAGCTGGGGCAGGGGGCAGAGCTGGGGCAGGGGGCTGGGAGCAGGTTTGGGCTGGGAGCAGGTTTGGGCTGGGGGCTCAGGTGCCCTCGGGGCTGAGCTGAGCCTGTCCCTGTCCCTGTCCCTGTCCCCAGGAGAACCCCTACCCTGCCGTGGCCATGCACAAGGTGCAGAAGCCCACCGAGGGCTGCCACCTGCGGCTGCACCAGAGGCCCTTCCCCCACCTGGACGAGGGCACGGTGCAGTGGATCATCGACCAGGCCACGGCCAAGCTGCAGACGGCCCCGCCCGCCGTCAGGGCCGAGAAGAAGTGCATGGTGCCCTCGGGGCCCCCCATCGGTGGGTGGGGCATGGGGCACCCTGGTTTGGGGGGCACAGTGCCCTTGGGACCCCTCATTGGTGTGTGGGGCATGGGGGATCTTGTCCTGGGGGGCACAGTGCCCTTGGGACCCCCATTGGTGTGTGGGGCATGGGGGACCCTGGTCTGGGGGCTTATGGGGGGACGTGGTGCCCTTGGGACTCCCCATAAGTACATGGGGTACAGGAGGACACTGTTTTGGGGGGCTGTGGGAGGGCATGGTGCCCTCAGGACCCCCCGTGGGTATGTAGGGCACAGGGGGGACCCTGTCCTGGCTCACAGCACAGGGTAAAACATGGAGAAACAGCAGCTCCCACCCCCTTGGGCTCCTCAGCTCCCCATGAAGGCCCCATGGTCACTTGGGCAGGGGCACCCCGTGTCCCCACACCCCATGTCCCCAGCACCCCCTGTCCCCATGTCCCCCACACCCCCTGTGTCCCCACCCCCATGTCCCCCTGTCCCCACCCCCGTGTCCCCCCCAGTGAGCGGGCTCTGTTCCAGCTGCCATCCTGGAGCGCAATGGGAACGCGCTGGCCAACAGCGCCCGGCGCCTGGAGGTGGTCAGGAACTGCATCTCCTACGTCTTCGAGAACAAGATGCTGGAGGCCAAGAAGGTCAGGGGGGGCTGGGCTTGGGGGGTCAGTGTCCTCTGTGGGTGGAGGGGTGTCCCCTGTCCGTGTCCTGCTGGTTGGCTTAGGGTCAAACAGTTACTGAGGTTGGAAAATCCCTCAGAGCCCATCGAGTCCAACCGTCCCCAGCACTGACTGTGTCCCCAAGTGCCACCTCAACATGGATTTTAAACCCTGCAGGGATGGGGACTCCAAAGCTCCCTGGGCAGCCTCTTCCAAGGCCTGATCACCCTTTCCAGGAGGGAAAATTTCCCTGATACCCAACCTGAGTCTGCCCTGGCACAGCTTGAGCCTGTTCCCTCTCATGCTGTCCCTGTTCCCTGGGAGCAGAGCCCCCCTCCCACCTCAGTAATGGAACCATTTGGGTTGGGAATCCCTCTGGGACCATCAAGTCCCACCATTCCCCACCCCAGTGGCCACCACGTGTCCCCCCTCCTGGTCTTTCTGGGATTTTGGCTGGTGGCTCCATCTCCCAGTGCCCCTGGCCTCCTCCCCCCTCCCCACCTGTGTCCAGCTGGCCACACCTGGAATTCTGCCCTGCATTTTCTCCATGTCTGAGCACATCCCATAGCCCCTGAGCTGGGTGTGCTGTGCAGGCCCCGTGCCAGCCCTGCCCCCCGTTGTTCCCCCAGCTGTTCCCAGCTGTGCTGCGTGCCATGAAGGGCCGGGCTGCGCGGCACTGCCTGACGCAGGAGCTGCACCTGCACGTGCAGCAGAACCGCGCCGTGCTGGACCACCAGCAGTTCGACTTCGTCATCCGCATGATGAACTGCTGCCTGCAGGTAGGCTGGGGCTGGGGGGCTCCTCAGGGGGCTGGGGGTGTCCTTGGATTGTCCCCGTGTCACCCCTGCTCTGTCCTTGCCCAGGACTGCACGGCCATGGACGAGCACGGCATCGCCGCCGCGCTGCTGCCGCTGGTCACCGCCTTCTGCAGGGTGAGTGACCTCAGTGTCCCCTCCCTGCAGCCCTCAGCGTCCCCCCCAGGCTGCCTGAGGCTGCAGGGGGGTGTCCCATCGGTCACACGATTCACACGATTCACACAATTCACAATTCACACAATTCAGTCACAGAATTCACAGGATTCACAGAATTACAGAATTACAGAATTCACACAATCACAGAATTCACACAGTCACAGAACTCACACAATCACAGGATTCAGAGTCACAGGATTCACAGAATCACAGAATTGCCAAATTCACTGAATCATAGATTTCAGAGTCACAGAATCACAGATTTCAGTGTCACAGAATCACGGAATTCACGGAATTCACAGAATTTACAGAATTCATAGAATCACAGAATTCACTGAACTCACAGAATTCACACAGTCACAGAATTCACAGAATCACAGAATTTACACAATCACAGAATTCACAGAATCGCAGAATTGCCAAATTCACTGAATCATAGATTTCAGAGTCACAGAATCACGGAATTCCCAGAATTTACAGAATTCACAGAGTCACAGAATTCACACAGTCACAGAATTCACAGGATTCACAGAATGACAGAATTCCAGCATTCACAAAATCCCAGAATTCACAGAATTCTGTCAGCCTGCAGCTCCTGCCCAGAACCTTCCACGGAGCCCAGACTGGCCCAGGCTCCCAGGGAGCACCTGTGGGAAGGGAGTTGCTCTGGAATGCCATGGTCAGGCTGGGCTGGGATGAGGCTCTGGATGGGCTCTGAGCAGGAGAATTTTCAGGGAGTGCTGGAGGAGCCCTGGTGCAGACACCCCTCCTGCCTGCCCGGGGCTCTCCCAGCAGGGATACCCGAGTGAGTGCAGGAACAAACTGCACTTTCAACAGCAAACCAATGTCATTTCACAGAAGCCAATTTATTTTTTACAATTCACTCCAATTATACATTTCCAGAACCATTTCCCACATGGATCCCCTTTTACAATTGGTAATTTTAGAATATCAGTCCACCCCTTCAACCCCCCAAAAGTTTGTAATTGGTGGTTTTCAAAATCTTCACCACCCCCTGCTATCTTGAATCTTCTAATTTTGGTATTAAATGTTTTCAACGTCTTTTCTCCCAGTTTAGCATAGTTCCAGCATCCTTGGGGGATCTCAAACAAGTTATGGAAAAACTCCTAAAATGTTCTCATGCTGTGCACCTTGTTGTAAACACTGATCTAAACTAAGAAATACACAAAAACAGCTAGTGTGTGAAAGAGACATGAGAACTAACAGCAAAATGAGCAGCAATAACTGAACAGCATCACTTAGCAATTAAATACAGTTTTTGGCTGGTGCACACACACAAGGCCCAGATTTGTACAGACCTGTCCAGGGGGGTGCAAACCCTGTTGAGCCTTACAACAAGTGGAGAGCTCAGTTAAACCCAAAGGCTGGGTTTACATGGACCTTCTCCACCTCCCTGCACAGAAACTGAGCCCTGGCATCACCCAGTTTGCCTACAGCTGCGTGCAGGAGCACGTGGTGTGGACCAACATCCAGTTCTGGGAGGCCATGTTCTACTGCGACGTGCAGAACCACATCCGGGCCCTGTACCTGGACAGCAGCGAGGAGAACCACGCAGGGCAGGTGGGAGCCTGGCCCAGGAGGGCTCAGCATGGACTTACAGAGCCATGGAATGGGATGGGTGGGTGGGAAGGGACCCCAGAGCCCCCCCAGTGCCATCCTGCCATGGCAGGGACACCTCCCACTGCCCAGCCCTAACCTCACTGTGTGGAAACCAAGAGCAGCCAAACGGGGTCTCACTGTACTTTAAATGATGGGATTTCCCTGGGAATCCTTTCCAGTGGGAAAGGACCTTGAGGGACACCTGCAGTGAGTCCTCCCAGGAGCTCCCAGGGTATTTCTGCCTGGAGAACAGTGAGGGGAGCTGAAGGAGGAGGCTGAGGAGGAGGAGCAGCAGCAGTACCTTTGATGATGAGCACTTCCCACTGTCCCACTGTCCCAGCCCCAGTGTCCAGCCTGGGATCCAGGGGTCTCCCATGGCTGATTTCACTGCAGCCACATGAACATTCCTGACTGAAAAAGAAGAAAAGCAAGCAGAAGAAAAATTAACTGTGAATAAAAAGGGCAATAGAACATCTGAGAAGTGTAAGAGTGAGGGCTGGAGGGTTTCCATTAGGATGGAAGCACCGGAAGCAGGGAAGTGTCCCGGGCAGAAGGTGACACCCAGTATCCCCATTCCTTCACAGAGAATTTCCCAGGGTCACGAGGCAGGACAGGCAAGTGTTGGAATCACAGAACCTGGGAATCCTGGAATGGTTTGGGTGGGAAGGGACCCCAGAGCCCCCCAGTGGCACCCCCCTACCCCATGCCCTCCCTCCCTGCTCCAGGAGAGCGCGGAGGAGGCGCAGGAGGCCAGGTCAGCGCTGGAGATCGCCTCGGAGCAGCTGCGCCTGTGGCCCACCATGAGCAGGGAGAAGCAGCAGGAGCTGATCCAGAAGGAGGAGAGCACAGTGTTCAGCCAGGCCATCCACTACGCCAACAGGATGAGCTACCTGCTGCTGCCCCTGGACACCAGCAAGAACCGCCTGCTGCGCAGCTCCGGCCTGGGCGACGCCGAGAGCGTCAGCAACAGCTTCGTCACCAACAGGTGACACTGGGGACACTGCACGCAGCTCCAGGGCCTGCTGGGGGCCATGGCAGGGACAGGGCTCCCTGCTCTCTGCAGGGGGGGTGGATCAGCTGGACTCCAAGGGTTCTTCCCAATGCCAGCCCTGCTGGGCTTCCGGGATCGTGCCAGGGTTGTGGTGCCCAGAGGGGTGTCTGGGAATGGGAATGTCTCAGACTCCTGTCAGGAGTGGGAGCTTCCCAGGGTCTCTGGTAGCATTGGGAGCTCTCCTGGCTTTTTCCAGCAGTAAGAGCTCCCCTGGGTTTCTGTCACAGGTGGGAGCTCTGCTGGGTTTGTATCAGGAGTGGGAGCTCTCCTGGGTCTGTGCTGGGAGTGGGAACAGTGTCAGACTCCTGTCAGGAGTGGGATTCTCTGTTAGGAGTGGGAGCTCTCCTGTGTTCCTATGAGGAGTGGGAGCTCTCCTGGCTTTTTCCAGGAGTAAGAGCTTTCCTGGGGATGGGAACTCTCCTGGGTTTCTGCACCAGCACAGGGAATTCTGCATTTCTGTCACGGGTTGAAGCTCTCCTGGGTTTTTATCAGGAGTGGGAGCTCTCCTGTCTCTATCAGGAGTGAGAGCTCTCTTGGGTTTCTGTCATAGATTGAAGTTCTCCTGGGTTTTTATCAGGAGTGGGAACTCTCCTGGGTTTCTAACACAGAGCTCTCCTGGGATCACATCAGGAGTAGGAACTCAACCTGTGTTTCTAAGAGGAGTGGGAGCTCTCCTGGGTCTGTGTCAGCATGGGGAGCTCTCCTGGGTTTCTGTCACAGGTTGAAGCTCTCCTGTGTCTGTATCAGGACAGGGAGCTCTCCTGGGTTTTTATCAGGAGTGGGAGCTCTCCCAGGTCCGTGTGGGGAGTGGCCCCTCCGCTGTCTGTCCCTCCCCTGTCTGTCTGTCCCTCCCCTCTGTCCCTCTGTCCCTCCCCTCTGTCCCTGCTGAGCCCTGCCCCTTCCCCCGCAGCATCGCGGGCAGCGTGGCCGAGAGCTACGACACCGAGAGCGGCTTCGAGGACGCCGAGAGCTCGGACGTGGCCAACTCGGTGGTGAGGTTCATCAACCGCTTCGTGGACAAGGTGTGCACCGAGAGCGGCGTCACCAACGAGCACCTCAAGGGGCTGCACGTCATGATCCCGGGTGAGGAACGGGGGGACTGCGGGGAGAGGGCAGGGGGGACTGGGAGAGGCACGGTGGGACTGGGGAAAGGCAGGGTGGGATTAGGGCAGGGCAGGGTGGATTTGGATAGGGCTGGGTGGGATTTGGGAAAGGCAGGGTGAGACTTGGATAGGGCAGGGTGGGATTGGGGCAGGGCAGGGTGGATTTGGATAGGGCTGGGTGGGATTTGGGAAAGGCAGGGTAGGATTGGATTTGGGAAAGGCAGAGTGAGATTTGGATAGGGCAGGGTGGGATTGGATAGGGCAGAACAGGATTTGGGAAAGGCAGGGTGAGATTTGGATAGGGCAGGGTGGGATTGGATAGGGCAGAACAGGATTTGGGAAAGGCAGGGTGAGATTTGGATAGGGCAGGGTGGGATTTGGGAAAGGCAGGATGGGATGGGGCAGGGCAGGGAAAGGCAGGATGGGATTGGGCATAGGTTTGCATTGGGGCAGGTTTGGGGAAAGGCAGGATGGGATTGGGGCAGGACAGGATTTGAGCAGGGTGGGTTTGGGAAATGCATGGCAGGTAGAATTTGGGTGGGGTGGATTTGGAAAAGGCAGGGTGGAATTGGGGCAAGGGAGGGTGAGATTTGGGCAGAGTAGGCTGGGATTTGGATAGGGCAGGTAGGATTTAGGCAGGGTAGGATTCAGGTAAGGGAGGGCAGAATTTGGGTAGGATAGAATGGGGTTAGGGCAGGGCAGGTGGGATTCACCAGGGACAGGTGGGATTGGGGCAGGACAGCACAGGTGGGATTCAGGCAGCACATGTGGGATTTGGGTAGGACAGGTGGGATTCAGGCAGCACAGGTGGGATTCAGGCTGCACAGGTGGGATTCTGGCAGCACAGGTGGGATTCAGGCAGCACAGGTGGGATTCAGGCAGCACAGGTGGGATTCTGGCAGCACAGGTGGGATTCAGGCAGCACAGGTGGGATTCAGGCTGCACAGGTGGGATTCTGGCAGCACAGGTGGGATTTGGGCAGCACAGGTGGGATTTGGGCAGGACAGGTGGGGTTGGGGCAGGCAGCACTCACCCTGCCCCACAGACATCGTGCAGATGCACATCGAGACGCTGGACGCTGTGCACAGGGAGAGCAAGAGGCTGCCCCCCATCCAGAAGGTAAGGGCTGCCCTGCAGGGCTGGGGGGCAGGCTGGCCCCTCCCCACGGGCTGAGCCCCGTGTGCCCCCAGCCCAAGCTGCTGCGCCCAGCCTGCTGCCGGGAGGAGTGTGTGCTGAGGGCTGCGCGTCTGCCTGGTGCCCGATCGGGCGCGAGGAGGGCGGGCGGCGCCGGGGGCCCCCTGCCCCCGCCGAGGGCCCGTGTTCCTCACCACCTACAGGATCATCTTCAAGGGGGACCCCACCGACCCCCTGGAGTAGGAGGCTGTGGCCCAGGGCAGCGGGGAGGAGGGCTGGAGTCCCTGGGGGCTGAGGATGGGTGGGGAGCCCTGAAGGAGGAGGGAGCTGGTCAGGGGTCATCCATGGGGTCAGGGGGATGGTCAGGGATCCATGGGGAGGAGGATTGAAGTCCCTGGGCAGGGTGGGATCAGGGGGCTGGTCCATAGAGAAATGGTCAGAGATCCATGGGGAAAGCAGGGATGGTCAGAGATCCATGGGGAGGAGGATTGGTGATCCCTGGGCAGGGTGGGATCAGGGGGCTGGTCAGGGATCCATGGAGGTCAGGGGATGGTCAGAGATCCCTGGGGAGCAGGGGATGGTCATGATCCCTGGGGAGCAGGGGATGGTCAGTGATCCATGGGGAGCAGGGGATGGTCAGGGATCCCTGGGGAGCAGGGGATGGTCAGTGATCCATGGGGAGCAGGGGATGGTCAGGGATCCCTGGGGAGCAGGGGATGGTCAGAGATCCCTGGGGAGCAGGGATGGTCAGGATCCCTGGGGACCAGGGGGATGGTCAGTGATCCATGGGGAGCAGGATGGTCAGTGATCCCTGGGGAGCAGGGGGATGGTCAGTGGATGGGCAGGGATGGATGTTTCGCTGGTAGGGTGGGACACAGTG